>MIQA02024215.1:0-29438 GCA_001887855.2 Sclerospora graminicola
TTTGGCCTTCTGTGGAAGAGTTATATCTACTTTACATACACATTGGGATTCGCCCTTTATTGTTATTGTTTTAGCTGGCCGATTGATTATTCTCGGTCCAGCCGGCACTATACAAACTTCAAGTGTCTTATTGGTTTAGCTGGCCGATCGACTATTCTCGGCCCAGCCGGCACTATACAAAGTTCAAGTGTATTGCCAGACGAGCTCCCCGGTGACGATTTCCGCCCAGGAGCTACCCCTAGTCCTAACCCTCATCTCCCTATTGGACGGATTTACACTTTTCGCCCTAGGGTCCACCAGGAGAGCAAACCACCCAGTACTGAAGGGTACACAAGGTGAGCTTTCAACATGCAACATCCGAGTAGTCACGATCAAGCGGATGGAAGTGACCGATCCAGCTGGCCGGAGGCCGGATCGGATCATGACTCGGATGGACGGAGTACCCCCTCCGACAGTCAGTCGTCTGGGCCTCCCGTGGGTGTTCGCGTCTCAGGAAGATTTTCTGAGAGCGACAACACCACATCTGCACTATGCAAACATAGCAGCCCTCTCGCCGCTCCCAGTGCAAGACGTATCCGTAGACACCACTTAAGATTCGCTTCCTTCATAACCACACCGTCGCTGTTACTCAGTAAATTGAAAGTAGGTGCTTGCAGGATCGGCTCCAAACTTTTACGCTTGTTTCTCCTACTTGAATAATATGTTTTAGGTCCATGCAGCACGTCGAATAGGAAACCTCATGTACAGTACTCGCTGACGGTGCAAAAGTAGACTTCCTGAAGACATGCGCCCATAAAACAGCACCGTGTTGGGATTTCGTAAGCTACCCCATACGCGTTGCTTGTAACTCAATCTCCTTTTCCACGTTCTCTCTAGCTGGCGACTTTGTCGGTAGTGAGATCTTTTTCACTTTCTTGACAGCTAACACATTGCCACGATACGAGCCTTTAAAAATTTACGCCAGACGATCCTTCTCCAATCACATCAAGACACACTACTTCATCAGCCTTTATAGCAAGAAAAAAAGAATACACAAACGTTTAGTACAAAATTGATGTCAAAAATTGCAGCGTGAATGACTCTCACCAATTACATTCCTTTTAATGGAACTCCCTGTGAGTGGATGAGTTCCGTCCATTTATTGGGAGTACGTGACACAAATTTCTAAAATCTGCCAATCTGAGCGCGGATATGTCAAGTGTTGCAAATCTTTTGAGTCTCGACATCCCGCTCGTCCAATAAAATCGTTCTACTCATTTTCGGCCATTGATCATTTTTTTATGTGTCGGTCATCCAATCCGAGCGCTCGAAAGTGTCGGAACTTTGTCGGTTTCCAAGTATAGGTGAATATATAATTCCGGACACGTGACCGCAAGACGGTAAATTTACAAGTGAGATATATTAATTGGTTTAAAGTTAATAAGTATTACTAATTATATAAACATATACGTGGAAACCGACAAAACCCCGACACTTTTGAGCGCTCGAATAAGATGACCAAGACATAAAAATTTGATCATTGGCTGAAAATGAGTAGAAGGATGTTTTTGGACGAGAAGGATGACGAGACTCAACATATTTGCAACACTTAACATATCCGCGTTCAGATTGGCAGAAATTAGAAAGTTGGTGTCACGTACTCCCAATGAGTGGATGGAACTTCATTCTTCGTCAAAGAATGGAAGCAGCGGAACAGAAGGAGACACCTGCAAAAGCGGCAATCGAGCGTGATTATCACTCTAATTCTACTCATAACACATACAAAACCTATCAGAAGCAAGTTGTAGCATCTTGGACCGAAACGAAGAGCGGTCAAGATCCTGAGACTGCGACATCTGACGACCACACGGATTTTTTCATCATCTTTATGAACTAGGACGAAAAGCAAGAACGATTGACTGTGCAAAATCAGCTCTGGTGGCATTTTCAAGGAGCAAAACGTTACACCGAATCCAGCTCAGGACAGTATAGCGAAGAAGTACGTGGCGGGGCTTCAGAGATACAATCGTAGCCACAACATTGATGGAGAGAAAAAGGTGCACCCTATATCCGTATACGAGTTATCTGCGTTGGGGAATGGATTTTCAAACTACCATCCGCTCCTTGGATCATGTATCGATTCTTGTTCGGTGGCTGCTTTATCGGATGCTTCCGCATAAGATGCTCAATCTCACTTGGGATGACATCGCACTAAAGAAGGATGAGATTGGTCACTATCTGCCGATGCGATTAAGGTGGCACAAAAAGGCTTCGGTGGAAAGCGATTGTCAAATCTACCATCTAGTTGACGAGCGCATATCCGTGCTTAAAAGTTTGCTCACTATATGATGGTTACATTGGAGATGATGAAACTATCTAGCCCCAATCTGTCTACGAGAACCTTTGTGTTTTCGTCTACGAGTGTGAACGCAGAAGGTCTCCTATGATTAATTGGTTTAAAAGGCTTGACCAGAGCCAAATCAGGCTCAACTTCAACGAGGTTATCAAAGTACAGTCTGATCCACCCACTGGTATTACGTTGCACAGTATGCGACATGGTGGGGCGTTCTACAGAGTGTTTGAATCGCCAGAACGCAGATTCAACTTCAACGAGCTGATGGCTTGATGTCGCTGGGAAAGACGCAAAGACGTACTGTGAGTACTTAATCGCCAGGAATCTCAGTAACGACATCGATCCGCGATGGTTGCTGCGGAAGCGACAATGCATTCAAAACGGATATAACAGCTGCCACAAACATGCGTATCAATCGAATGCTTGAATCCGTTGTCAAGCGGTTGGATTACGCAGTGACGCAGGCGACACCCTCTCCGAAAGTAAAGCAGCGGCATCAGACAATCATCAGACAAAACTGGATCGAGTTTGTCAAGTTACCATTCCAACAGCTAGCTCCGCTAAAGAGGCAAGGGACCAATGGTTTTTAGGTACCAAGTATAAAGGACTATTTCAACCACTAAACCACCTAATCAAATGGTACTCTCATGATTTGTTCTTAAGTTTTATTAGATATAAACCAGCTATATGCTTTGTTCTTTGGTCTCAAGTCAAAGGCCAACTAATTTCGAAATAACTCGATCTAAATCATTTAAACCAATCAAATTCGAATTTAATGTGCCCTACTCGAATTTGCATGGTTTCACATCAAATATCCACTTTCACATCACTACTTTGCTCTTCTAAACTCGAATACTATAATATACCGAACTTGATTTGCCATCTTTACGTTCGTCCTCTTCCGCATTGTTATAGTTCATAGAACCGGTATACTTGATAAGTTTCCTGGTTCGATTTCATCGCATCTTGCATTTCGTTGTTATTACCTTCCGTTTCTATAGTAACGCTTGCGGCACGATTTAATCATTCTGAGTGTAAACCTAAAGCACAAATGATGGACGATATTTTCTGCAACTATCTTGTGATTTCTGCGAGGTTATCTTTTTCAAAATCAATGATTTTTGTATACTAACGTAATAGTGTCCAGGAGTTTTTGTTAGGATACTAATAAGCGCTTTATTATCGATAGGTTGACTCAACATGCAAAATAATTGAAACTGGCAATAAAAGCTTGAGGATGAAGTGGATGTCAAATTACAACATCTTTTGAATCCAAAGGAACATTTAGATTCATTACGTAAAAGCAAAAGAGTGAGTGGCATTTGGCAAATAAAATGGCTACTATATCAAAATCTGACACTCTGTACGTATGGTATACTATTTTAAGGCTACACTACTAAATTAGTTTAATGTGGCACACACGATGATAGTCTAATTTCGAAATGACTGAGTCATATCGAATTTGACTAGGTATTTTACGATTTCGCAGATTTGGTATATATGACTTAATCGAAAACGATTTATGCACCAAGTAATTAAAAATATTGTAATTGACGTATAACCAGGTATATATCAATGTGCACTCTTTGATCTGATGGTCTACTGCGCAAGTTCACCAAGGAGATGGTCAGAGCTGACCGAAGAAGGTATTCCGAGCGTGCGGTACTAGCGACCGCATTTGAGAAGTATGCATCGTATGATGAGTTCGTGTACGCTTACAAAGGACACACTACGAACTATAGTACCATTCTCAAGGAAGTGCGAGGAAAATAGCGCGAGAACATCATTTCGCGAAAAACTACCAAGAAATGATGTTTGGGCAGTTACTACCTAAAAGTGAAATTTGAGTATTATTTGCAGCACGAATGATATACACGACGATGATGTTTCAACGAGTCCACCGTCTTGTATATCTTCTTGAAGTTGCATGTTCGACACTGGAATAGTTGACACTTGCTTTTGTGTGCCATTTTCTCTCGGTAATCGGTGAATTCTTTGCAGCAGTTGAAGCAGGTATATTCCACAAAGTTCACAAGCTGCGTCAGCCCTCGACAAAAGGACCGTACAAAAAGCAATGAAGGCAGATGTTCACTTCTTCATACTTCATTCCGCAATGAATAACGTCACCACGGAAGACCAATGCATCCACTGGTTTCAGCGAATGGTTTTTTTTTCAGAGTTAAGGGCTAGATGCCGGTTCCAACCATAAGTTGCTAAAAGCGCTGTTCTCTTGACTGCTACGAGAAGTGCTCCTGGAAGGTCGTCAAACCAACCGTATTTTAGCAGCTCGCCGGCCTGGTAGTCCCGAAGAATCTGTTGTCGCTCTCCTCCTGGGAGTGACTTCAAAACCACCCACCCGCAAAGAGCCCAATTGGAATTCACCGCTTGGACAGTTGATAAGATGTCATGGTTAAGCTTCTGAATGAGCGATGTGTTGTCTAGGCGTGCTTGCAGGCGGTTAGAATCTATGAGAGTTCCGTCCTGAATTCCATGACCGTCATTATCACCATCACCAACTTCTCGCTCCCGCATGAACACCGAGTGTCATCCTAGGCTGTCGCTGTCAACCCACTCGTAAACTGCCTGTAACGGCGACGCCGAAAGAATGTTATGCACACGTTTTACTCCACTTTGCACCATGTTCCTTCGCAAAATGTACTTCCCAGAAATGATCAATAGGAGCTTTTCGGGACGTACGCTCCAATAGGTTACTAATTACTCAATTATGACCAATAGCAGTGTTGTCGGTTCAAACTGTCGTGCACGACCAATTACCTTTACATGTAAAATGAAACTGATCTACTAATACTCGTATTATTAGCTCCCCTCTTCGATTCGGTATTATTTACATCCGAATTAGATTACCTTGTGGATTATAATAACTTATAATCCAGTATTTACATTTTAGTTAATAAGTTTTAAATTGAACTTTGATATTTAAATTTAAATATCACTTATGAAATGATACACCCATTACATCATCCCGGGGGACAAATATTTTTTAGTATTGACCACTTGGTGGCACTTGATGGTCAAAACAATCAACAAACCAAAATCTCACGACCAAGGTAGACACACGCGGCGGCCTCTTACATGAGATGGGAGAGGAACCAGATCACTAGTTCCTCTGGTCCAAGGCGTTCACCGAGTCTTGATGCTGACTTGGCGCGAGGTGCGAGAGCAGGTGGCGCTCCGCCTGCTAAGAAACATCGGGCAGAAGTGACATATGGCACTTCTGAGTCGTCTTATTGCACGGAACCGCTTGTTCCATACAAGGATGGGTTTTGGATCCCAGGGTAGGCTCTTGCACCCGACAGTGTTGGTCATCGTAAGAATGACTGCCAATACGCGTTGTTCAACATCAACGTCTTGATTGACGGTGAAGCCATCCTTGAGCGTCGATTGGGTCGCTGTACCGACGATAAAGTTTGTGGTATAGTGGCTCGGAATGAGATAACAGCCGGGTGCGAAATACACCTTGTCGAGGCTGTTTTCGGATTGGCTTAAATTGCTGGTCAAGAGTGCAGACGCAGGATGACAGCTGCCGGAGGTGCTCGAGAGCACCCGCAAGCGCCTGACCAGTGCGGGGACATAGAAGCAAGCTAGACTAGGTGATCCGGATGCTTTGAGCCAGGTCAGCCAGAAGTTAACCAGCTGGATCAAGTGGGCTGGCTGGCCGTTAATGATGGCCATAGGCGACCAAGGGGTGGATTGGTCAAGAGGTGGATATATAAGGGGTTCTTTCCAGGGAAGGTTATGTCCCTGTAGTAGCCGGATAGAACACCGAAGATGGTGAGCGGCCATGAAGAAGGAATCATAGTTGGCGGCCAGGTACCGTCCAGGTCGAGGTGGATGGCTATCCAGGCTGGTCATGCTATTTGGTGTAGAGTACACAAAACGTCCAGGTTGAGCTGGTCACGCTTTTTCAGGTAAGGTACATAACCATCCAGGTCTAGCTGGTCAGGTTATTTTGGGTAGGTACACCAAAGGTTTATATTGGATCTAGGGTTAAAAATCAGTATACGTTTCGCTTTCTAAGACACAACTCGTCATTGGTTCACAACAGGGTTTCGAGTCCTTGCGAGATTGCAAATTGCACCTATGCAAATTGTATGCTAATTGCGGGTGCAATTTATCGCTGTGATAAATCACACCCATAATTTCAGTTGAGGAGGAGGTAAATAAGGGATATGAGGGTCCCTTTGTTAATTTCAGTTGAGGAGGAGGTAAATAAGGGATATGAGGGTCCCTTTGGGTGGAATTTGACTGAACGTTTCATAAGCTAATACAGAGTTGATATAATGAGACAACCTTAGCTCCAAGCCTGGGGAATTGAATAACGAAGGCAATGATGACCGGTATGGAACCTAAACATCAGAGTTCGGGGAACAACTTCGTCGACTTTGGTGGGGTGGATGTAGTAACTGCAAAACTTGGTAATGGCAAATTAGGAACAAGATAGTTTTCGAGGGTTGGACGCAGACACCAGTGGAAAAAGTAGCGTTTATTTGGACTCAAGTACGGGCCCAGTTAGATATGGTGACAACGTATGAACGTAGAGGTAAAGCCACAAGAGAAGAAGGGATGAGACTGCAGATGTTTATACTGTGCGTGTTCAACACAATTTCCGGCACCGCTCCAGACAGCGAGAAGATTTCACACATTTGTAACCAAGCAACGTTTTACAAAACCTGAGACGACGATAGTTTCCCAGGTTAGATCTTTTATAGTAGCTAAAAGTTAATTACTAATTGGACTACATTTAATATTATTAATCAGACAACCTTACCGCCGCTTGCTAGTTCCCTGTCTTTATTCTCATTAACTTCCTTTAGAATACCTTTTGTAAAGTTGTCGAAATACTTTTTGCTTTCTTATGACTTCCCTTTCGGATGGGACCTCTTGATCACCGTTTCCCCTTCTCCAAACCATTTTCGCGATTCTGATCATCCACGGGGAGATCCTAGAGCAGCACAAACATTCTGACGATGATAATGATACAGAGTCAAAGCCTAAACGATTGGATTCATGTACGGCATACATAGAAGAGGTTGTTGTCGCGCTGACAATCGATTGCTTCTCGTCAATTGCTGCTCCAATGGTATGATATTTTGAGTTGGATGTTTATTTTTTCCATAGGTGTTTTGATACTTATCCATTGCAATCGATACATGTAGTTGACTTCATTTCTTTACAAGTTTATCTTGGACATGAAGCAGCAGGAAATTCTCAACGTGGTCGAGAAAAAACTGCTGCCAATTGGTCAACGAACGTGCAAATACCGATACAACGCTTTCGGTGAAGTCGAAATATCGGGAAAAAGTTTCCTGTATTAAACCGCTGGAACCGCTACGACAAGAAGTGGTACGGAAAGAAATAAGAAATGTGAAAATGCGTCAGAAGCTACAAATTGGCGTCTCTCACTTGTTGCCTGCCATCAAAAACAGTGCTTCTCGCACTATGGACGCCTCTTGCGAGTTGCTCATAATCTTTGATCCCAGTATTCAGTGCTGGTTCTACTACTAAAGTTCAGGAGGTATGTCAAGCCCATTCTTTCCAGCCAAGGTGCGCTCTTTTGTATCGGTCTTGTATCTGTTGTAACTTGATTTCTATAGAAGTCTGCAGAGAAACGGCTACCTATGGCAAAACCTCGACCACCACCACCACCCATCAGCATCATCACAGGCCAATCAAAGCAGAAACAAGCGTTAGAAATCTCGCGATACCAAAGTCTTAGCCGGAGTGGGTCATAGCCAGTTCCATCGCCACGTTAACGTATTCTACGACACTTCCTAGTATTTATCTCTTTCATTCATTAAGAATCGAAGCCGAGACGAAGATGAAGGTTCATCTCCCGGTCCACATACCTCCACTTTCAAGATCCAAGGCCAAACCAGCGATAATTCCTATGTCTCGGCCTAATTACTGACATCTAAACGTGGTGCTCGCTCTTGATGCTTTTATCAATTATCTTTCAAAAACTGTGGTCAGTGAAAAATGATCAGCATGAGGTAAAGCATTAATTGCCGTCAAAAGTCTAAAAAAGCGGGACGATTACCTGGTAATTCCGGTCTGGGGTGTCTAGTATTCTTCACCTACTTCTTCATGTTCGCCTTCGGCAGTCTCGGCCGACACCTCCTCGTAGTCTTTTTGGACAAAAGCACGCTTTGTGTACATCATGTCAAACTCGTGGTCGATGCGAGAAAGGACCTCGGCAATCGCACTTGTGTTCGAGAACATGCACACGGTTTGCTGAACAAGAGCCAGGTCATCACCCGGTACCACTGACACGGAGAGTGATAGTTAATGCCACACTTGAAACCTGTGGGACACCAGTCTACGAATTGAATTGTGCGCTTTATCTTGATCGTCGCGACTGCTGCATTCACGCCTTTGGGCACGACATCGTCCCGATACATGAGGCACGTGGCCATGTACTTGCCATGACGGGGGTCACATTTGGCCATCATGAACATTGGCTCGAAGGCACTATTGGTAACCTCAGCGGCCGAGAGCTGTCCATGGTAGGCTTTTCCAGCCAAAATAACAGGAGCGTACGAGATCAGCATAAATCAAATGCGTGGATAGGGCACGCGATTTGCCTGAAACTCATTAGGTCGACATCTAACGATCCATCAAAGCAGAGCGACGTCGTTAACGAGCAAATCACTTGCGTAATCAAGTGATTTAAATTCGTATACGTCGGTATTTCAATGTCTAAGGAACGACGACAAATGTCGTAGATGGCTTCATTGCCTAGAATGACGGCTACGTCCGCGAGCTTGAGCAACGATTGTGATGACAGCACCGAGTTATAAGGATCTACAACAGCCGAAGACACGAGAGACGATGGGTAATTGGTAAATCCCGATTTACTCTTTCGGCCTTAATCCACCGACGGACGTTCCGAGAGCAAGGACCCAAGACCGGACCAGGTCCCTCCAACCACAGCATTAAAGACTATAAAATCGTGAAGTCCAGTACACGCATCAGCTAGTTTACGCACGCAATCCACTCTTCAATAGCTTCGATGCTCACAGTATCGGGTTCAGTTTGTACATGTTGAGTTTCAGCTGCATCCATCCTTGATTTGTGCTTGTGATTCTTCTCAGCCCTAGCTTTTCGGATTTGCGTCACGACTGAGTCTTTGTTTGTGCTTCTGCTTGAGTTTGGACTCAACTTTCATCTGCACATATCGTGGGCAGCGACTATATCATCTTTTTTCATTTTTTAATCCCAGCACCAGATTTTTCTTGCACACTGTGAGCTTTAAATGCGAACGGCACCTGTTCATCCTGTTTTTGCATTCTGCACTTTGGGTTTGCCACGACGTAGATCTGCAAAATTAGTTGCTAGCTTGCACGTTCTCAATAAGATCCCCAAATGTATTGGGAGACTCATGACGCATATTGACGAGAGCGCGACGATCCACTGCCAGCTCAAGTGACATGCACTTCCGGATGCAAAGATCACGTTTTGAGTGCCGGCAAGTGCAGAAACAAGCATGCGTACTCGTCTACGATGAAATTTCCTGAGTCACCAACTCATTATTGATCAGCGTTTCTCCAAAGCAACAGTTTGGCAGAATGTAGCATGTAACTTCTACTGCCTCTATATAACAGTAACGACAAATGTGAGCTGCCAATCGTTTATCAAAGCGCCTTTAAACATAATACGTCGCTCTAGGCAGCTCTATCGTAAATTCGTTTCTCACGTAATATTCACGCAATGTTACATGCAACTTACATGTGAGTATGCGACTTATAATAAATTGCATAAAATTTTGAAACCCTGGATCACAGCAGAGGGTTAACAAGGTCCCTTTTAGTTGTTATTGGTTTCCCGGGGAAGGTTGAAAGGAACCCACTGGGAGTCCCCTGACCGGGAGTCGTTGTGAAACTTATACTCAACTCAAGTCGCCCGTGTTTGGAACACGGTTAATTTTTATTGGAAAGTGTGGTGAGGTTTTGGTTTACTGTGGAAGATCGTGGAATATTGTTTAGGTTCCCGACAACGCATAAGATTGGAGTAACCGCCTTATTGTCGTTGGTTAAACTGGCCGTTCGATCACTCGTTCCTGCCGTTGCGGTATAAAAATTTCAAGTATAACGCCAGTCCGCTCCCCGGTGAAGATTTCCGCCCAGGAGCAACCATAGTCCTAACCCTCGTCCAACTATTTTACCGGCTTTTAACGTTTCGCCCTAGAGTCCGCCAAGAGAGCGTAACCGCAAGTGCTGACTGGTACTCAAGGAGAGCTGTACTTAACATTGATCATCCCAGTCGTCACGGCCAAGGTGATGAACATGACCGATCCAGCCGGCTGGATGCTGGCTCGGTCCAAGACCTGGATGGACGGAGTACCCCATCTGACAGTTGGTCATCTGGGCCCCCCGTGGGTGTTCGCATCTCAGAATGAATTTCTGAGAGCGACTACACCACAATGGTGCGCGTGCCCGGATCTCCTGGCGATCCTGGATATCACCGCGAGTCCCTAGTGGGCGAAAGACCTAAACCTGTTAAATTTGTTTAGGATGTTATGTCGGGTGCATTGGGGAAGGGATATCGCCCCCACTGCTGCTGAAGATAGAACGATGCGATGGTCGACTCGGATTGGTGGAGTACGAGGTCGACATTAAAGAAGAAGTTACTCCTCTGGAGGCTCCTACTGGAGCTGGACAGGATTATGGTTCTGGTCACTACAGTGCTGATCACTATGCTCCGGCTGGATCCGGCTCGGACTATGGTGGCCTGCACCATAGACCGAGAAAGGATCATGGTTTCGACCATGATCCGAAAAAACAAATGTTTTTAATAGATATTAAAGAAGAAAAAATAAAGAAAAAAGAAGAACGGAAGGTTGGATATAACCAGAGTGGAAAGCTGGCTGGATCTGGACCAGGCCACCATTCAGGTCACCTACCTCTTAAACAACTGGACGGCAAGGACTAGATCATCTACCACACAAGGATAGGCCACGTTCTGAAGAAGAAAAGGAAAAGATGGGCGGCCTATCACAGAAGGTTACAGACACCAACCTGAAGCGTGCTTACCACCTTCGCGAGTTGGGTCAGTTCTTACGGACGGATGATGTCTTGAAGATAACCCGATCAAAAATTCTAGGTAGATTAAAAGGTACCGTTTCCCTCATCTTTCTCAGACAACCACGTGGTCCATATTAGAGGACTGTTTGACCAGCTCAAGCAAGCCGGCATCAACACCGGAGCTATCGACCCACCCCAGTATTTCGACTAGGAGGCGGATAGGCTGGCGGAGGCATCCAGCGCGCTTCACGACCTCCTGGTACACTAGTGGACCGCTCTCTATCGCAGACGATGGCGGCAACAGCTGAAGCGACTCCACCATCACCACCGGCAGCAAGGAGACCGGCCGGAATTCATTCAGGTTCTTCACAGTACGAGTCTGCCCCTTCGACGGACTCCTCTGTGGGTATTGACAGACTCCATTTCCACGTCGCTGAGTGACGGTGTCCTATTCGATGGCCGACCCGGTCGGCGACCAGGCCGGTGACTTGGCGGGGCGGCACGGAGCTCACTCTGCCTGGACTGCACTGACTGCATGTCCTCGTCGATCGGTTCCCTCGCATAATGTTGGACTGGTTCGGGCACCCGACACTCTCGATGGGCCGGCTGGTTCTGTGGGCCTGGACCGCAGCGGCCGGCACTAGACCGACGTTGCTCCTCCATGTGTCTTTCCATCATAGCCGAAACCATGCTCTGAAGGTGGTCCAGCACTTGACCGCTAGCTTGAGGGCCCACTTGGGGACCAGCTTAGCGGCCGGCTTGAGCTTAATTCACACATCCACGTCTTCACCTCTTGGATCTCGACCCGCCGTCACCGTCCGGGTCTGGACGCTATGCTGTCTGGCTTCTTTCCGATCGGGCGCATCTGGATCTTCGTATCCCCCAACCTTCGTGGCCATTGCCACACATGCTGCTCTCCTAGGGCCACGCGTCATGCGGGTAAGTCGGCCAGGTGCCACTATGACCCAGATGACCTGGATTTGGGGACGTCTCGCCGAGCCAATTTGGCCTCAGCCCAAGCTTTTGACCCGGACTCACGGGCGATTACCAGGGTCCGGATGTCGGCCACGTCTGAGTGAAGGATTTTACTGGACGAGACATGGACGACGACCAGGCCCGAGGATGACTAAGCAAGACGAAGTCAGCATTCCTCAGAGACCGTATGCCGGACTATGAGAAGTGTCTGATTTTCGGAGACCTGATGAAGGCTCCAGCAAAATCTGGATCCAGCAGCTCAGCCGGGAAGTCCGATATAATTGAAGGGAGCTGGTTGAAGCATTTTGAGAACAATAGTGTGGATCGGGAATGTCTGTGACAGGTCAGTACTTCCATACCAAGAAGCGGGCAGACGAGACCCCTCTGGAATACCTCCATCGTTTGAATGTCGCAGGAATGAGGGCCTCATACCGGTCAAGGAAGATGCCAGCTGGTCGGAGGCTGCCCGAGAACACGTGAAACATTTCATCACATCACGTTGCACGACCGGTAACTGGCAGACCAGCTCGCACTGTTACGCCTAAACGATACTACGGAGCTGGAGCTGACGCTACCAGAGGGCGAAGAAGTGAGGTACCAAGGCAGAAGTTGGAATGGGCAGGGTACAGGTCACGTTCTAACCTGGATCAAGGAAGCAGGCTGCCCTCAAGAAGGACGACCCGCGCCGTCAGCCTGGTGACCCGAGCGTCGGATGCGACCAGTTCGGAAGAGAATTACCTGCGGTCTAGGGCGAATCGGAAGAGGATCAATACCGGTATCTGTTCTCGACGGAAGCCAGTCAGCCGTCCAGGCTACCATTTGGGTCAGGCCAGTTGAAAGGTTTTCCTGCTCGGGCTGGCCAGTACTACCCTAGACGGAAGTACACCCACTGTTGATCCATCAAGCATGACGACAGAAGCTGCTATAGCGGCTGACCTGCATTAAGTGCGAGAGGAAGGGTCATCCGGCTGAACACTGCCTGTTCACCTGCAAGACTTGCGGAGATCTGCACGAAGCAGATCTCTGCCTCATCGAGGAGTTCTACAACCGGATGAAAAAAGGGTATGTCCCGACCAAGCATGCCGGAATGTTGCCACCAGGGGTGGAAAATGTGTTAACTTAGATCGGTCGCCAGGTTGAAATCTGGTTCGATCCGAGCGGTCTAGTGTTAGTATCTACATACGTCGGTAAAGAGGAGAATCGAGAAGCAAAGCAAAGCGTAACCGACAATACAGGCAAGTTTGACGATTACGTCACCCGACCCCCGGGCTGGAGGGCTGACCTTTCCCTGGTGAGCAGTATACGAACGGACGAATATTCTCGATCTAAAGTGATTATGGAATTGAATTTATTACCTGCAAAATCACGAAGCTACTGGTAATACCATTCGCCTGATAAGTGGTTCAAGCAGGCCAACACTGATGGTAAGATTAATAACCAGAAGGCCCCTATGCCTTTTAATTCTGGCGCAGAAGTGTCCATCGTCGACACCACTTTGCTCGTAAGGTTGTGTTTGAAATAGATGAGACGAAGAGGAAAGAGTGTATCGGCATTGGAGAAAGTTCGTACATGACCCAAGGAAGAGCGAGAGTTAAGATTACGTTGGATGGGTCCTTGGTGTACTACTTTACTGCCTGGGTAGGTAAGCTAGCCGGGAAGGATGCAGTTTTGGGGATGTATTTTATCGTCCCAGACGGCATACGACTGGATTTATCTCATGGCACATTGACGTTGCGTGACGAGGTGCAGATCAAGCTAGCTGACCGGTGGCCTCTATACGGTGCCAACGTCCAGTTCCGAAATTTAGGCCAGTTTGTAACGGTGCCAGTGGGATGGACGGTGGAAGTGACTGTGCGGCCACACGACAGGCGGCGTAAGTTATGTTTAACTAGGGACGAGTGTTGGGTGCCCTCGTTCGTTAAAGGGGAAGGTCACCTCAATTACATAAGTGTGACCAATATCTCGGAGCAGCCCTTCACCTTGTATGAGGATTTCATCATTGGAATGTGGGTGGCCGAGGACAAAGTGCCCTGCCGGTCAGGTTATGTTACTATTGCTCAAGACGCTATATAGAGTGGCAAAACCTGGCCTACCAGGCAACTACAGATCTAGTCAGTGAGGACGAGTCCGTGGAGGAAGACCGGGTACATATAGTGGGCAAACCGGAGTACCGGACGCTTTCCCGAATATTGCAGCTGAGCCGACCATCGCCGAGTCAGGTTGAGCGTGCTGACCGAGACCCTGTCCCAGTAGCCGAACTGGTCTTGCTCACACCGTCTAAGAGGGGTGAACAGCTGGATCAGGAGAGGAGGCAAGTCGGAGTCATATGTGCGGCTACCCTTGATGCTGGTCTGCCCGGTGAGCAGGATGACGCTGGACTGACTAAACCTGGAAAGGATTCGGAATTAGCCGAAGGTGACCAGGACATGAGACCACCTGACCTGGATTCGGAACTAGCCGAAGCTGACCAGGTTGGGAAACCAGATCAACTCGAGTGTAACTGGACGGAACCCTTCTCTGACAACACGGCCGGAAGATCAGAGACGAATGGTGCCGCTGGTTTGGCGGAAGCCATTTCGGTGCAAGATAAACGTTCTGTTGGGACCGAGACTGAAGCCGAGGTCTGCATTCACAAAGGTGGCGACCTATATGTTGAAGGCATGGAAGATCAGATGGCAGTGCTACCTGAGGTGACTCCCTGCCCGCCAGCGGTTACAATGGACGATCTACAGGTTGGAGACCCAGACGTGAACACTCCAGAAGAGATCAGCAGGCTAAAGGATATCATATGGAAAAGGAGACATCTGCTGATCGGTCCAGGTAATACACTACCTTCGGCCGCCCATGGGGCGGGATGCGACGTCGATGTGGGTAACGCAAAGCCAGTAGCGCGAAGATACCGAAGGGCCGCCCCCCAGTTTCGATAAAGCTGTCGAAATTAAAGGAGTGTTAGCCACCAAGATCATCCAGCCGTCCACCTGGCCATGGGCGTCCCCATCGTAATCATTATTAAGAAGAATGGGGTGGATATAACGTTGTGCTTTGATTACCGATTGGTCAACCGGCTAACTAAGCTAATGGTTTACCCGATGCCGTTGATTTACGATTTGCTAGAATCTAGACAAAGTTTTATGATATTCCTCGTTGGACATGGCAGATGGATTTTGGGTGGTCTCTATGACCGACCGTGCACGGGAAATTTCTGCGTCTGTTACGCCCTTCGGCCTAAAAAATGCCCCGCCGATTTATAAGCATCTTATAGAGCTGATTTTTAAAGAACCTGGCCCTATACAGGGTGGTGTAAGCCATGTCAAGCTCGCTGCAGTAAAGGTATCCTTTCATTACACTTATGGACCCTGATTCTATCCGACTTCGGATTTTCGTCCACGGTTGGACACGAACCCGCAATCTCCCGGTCACGGGGGCAGGGCTTTAACCACTGCACAAACCGAGGTCGGTATATATAGATAACGTGTTGTATCGGCACTTCAAGATCAAGGCAGACAAAGATCCCGCTCTGGTCGGTGACGTGTTCACCGAGGGTGACCCTAACCCGACCAAAACCTTCGCTTTTTGGGGCGGCGGTCCTACATCGATTACAATCTCGTGACGGCTACTACTTGGGATTTGTTAAGTGAAAAAGTGGAGCAATTGATGATAATTCCGTGTGAAAAGTGGAATCTCTCGATTAGTGTAGTGAAAATTTTCTGGGGAAAGACTAAAGTGACCTACCTGGGTCACCAGGTTTCGATTGCTGGAATGGAAGACGATCCAAAAAATCTGGCGTCTTTGAATAATCTGCCTTTCCCGCGGTCACTGAAAGTCATGCAATCCTTTTCGGGTAGCCGGAACTATACAGTCGCTTCATCGAGAACTTTGCGGTCTACGCAGCCGTGTTCTACGAGCTACGGGAGGTGGATAACCATAAATTGCGGGAGCAGAACCGGCAAGGGGAAGCGCTGGCCGGGTCAGCTTTTTTAGCCAATGAGAAGGTGGACTCGTCCGCCATGGCAGGCGACCGGCTTCGTACTTTGCCGACCATTTCTTCGCGGTTCGCAATTAACGAACCGGAAAGGGTCGCGAAAGAACAGGGACGATAAAAACGCCTGACTCAAAGTTGGAATGCCTTTGTTGATAAGTACACCAAAGGACCCGACGATTATGTGAAGCGGGTTCAAATCATGCGCGAGAGCTTCTTAAAGCACTCGCGTGTCGGCATTGTGGAATTTATTCATTATACTTGCATCCAGGAAAGGATATCTTGCAGTGTCCCATCATATTTTATCTGACCTTGTTTTGACAACAAAGGTCAGGTAATATATGATAGGGCACTGCAAGATGTCCCGCACCTCGCATTAGCGAGGAGGAATTGCAGGAATACTGTGGTTACTCAGTACCTTCCGGGATCAAGGGCCCTATTGATGCCCTTAACACATCAACACGTAGTTTTGATGCCTATTTGAGTTACGAGTTTGATGAGAAGTATGCTTCTCAAACTCCTCCAAGAGGCCAGAAGCATTAGCCCTCAGAAACTCAATCAGCTCCCAAGAATCAAACGCTTGGGAGTAACCTAACCAGCGTACCAAGTAATTGGTACGCAGCCCTTCCTTACAAGGATCGAGCGCTTCGAGAGTAAGCGCTCGAGAATATACCGCTTATTCCCCTAATTATCAATCTGGAGCGGTGGCGGGGACTGATGATTATGATGGTTCACTTCTCGTCGTTGTTGCGGAGCATAGTTCACAGCTCCGCAAGGCCGAGAGGTGTCAGACTGAGATAAGGGCGGATATGTATAAGGTCATGAAGACATACCGCTCCCTTGGGACGAGTTGTACGGTCTGATGGGCGCGTACATTGACCTTCAGCAGAAAATGATCTTCTAATGGAGCTTGATCGTCATACGCCGGAGATTGAGAGTCTCTGGACTTCCCACAATCGGTTGGAAACCGATTACAAGTCTATTTTGGGAGACGTGAAGAAGCACGGCATACGCTGTGAGGATGCGTCTTGTCATAAACGTAATCGAAGGATAAGGTTTTAGCCCCCTACGTAAAACGTAGGGTGAAGGCGCATCGTCGCGAGAATGTACAACGTATAGGAAGTCCCCTTCACACCTTGGACCTTGAATGGTCCAATGAATTAAGGGAGAAACTTCAGTGTAAGGAAGTTGCTAATTGCATGTGTAGGCAAATTAGTTGTTGATAATAAAAGTAATTTCCCCTTCTGAAAGGAATTTGCGTTTTTTCTTGCGTTCTGTTCGCATTTTGTTTCTGCTTGTCAAAAGCAGAAGCAAATCCATTCTTCACATAGCGTATTTGTAATGGGGTACCATTACATAAGGGATATTTACGTTGAAATATCACAGTTCAATTTTAAACTTACTGTCTGGAATGTGAATATTGGATTATAAGTTGCTCCCTCCGTCCCGAAATTATTGTCCGATTGTTGTTTAAATACTGAGATTAAGGTCAAAAATACTTATTTTTTGTTCAAAGTTACATCATTGTTTAGATTTTTAAAAGGTCTTTCATTTGATGATACATTGGGGTTTTACGCTGTCCGCTAGCGGAAGTTTCGGCATCAAAACTTCCTTTCAATTTGGGGGTCATTTGACAGAGCACCGGTAGATAGATGATATTCTTTCCTGCGTCTGAACATCAAGGTGCTGGTTATGAACGAAATCACCTTCGCATTGATGCAAGCTCTTTTTTGCCGGACCATTTTTGCATGAATGCGAAGTGGTTAAACATGAGGTGCCCATGAAGCTATAATTCCTATGAAGAAGAAGAATTTGACTGAATGGCAACGGCGAGCGGTGTAGGAGTATATATTAACAACTGCTATAAAGCATGGCAACATTCTAACCACTGTGCGCTCTTCATCTCTATGCATAACATCAACCGGGGCCCGGTCCAGCACATTGATCGGTAAAGTCCTGCCAAGCAAGTACTGTTGCGAGGTCTGATGACCACATGGCCAGGGCGAAGGTAGCATTTGGCATGCTAAAAGCTAAGATGGCGACCACACCGGTTCTGAAACTCTTTGATGTAGATAAGGTGCCAGTGGTTATCATCTATGCTTACAAGTGGGCTATCTTGGCTGCTCTAGTGCAGGATCATGATGGCGTATATTGTTCGTGGTGTTCACCAGCCGGACTATAAAAACCATTGAGATGAACTATGGGCTGGTGGACAAGGAAGTTTTGGCCTTGTTACGGATCCTGGATGTTTGCTATTCGACGTTGGTATCCCGGCCCATCAAGATGTTATCCAGGCGCTCGACCTTGTAATGACTTCCCCCGGCGAACGGAATTCATGGTCGGCTAGGAAGATAGGCTGCACTGTTGTCCCAGTGGTCATTAGAAGAGATCAAATGCACTAAAGGAGAAAAGGATATTCTGGGTAAATTTGTGGCCAGCATCACTCCAAGGGCAGAAGTGGAAGAAGTGCTGATAACGATAGCGCCCCAAAAGCAGCCACGAGAATCCATCACACTTTCGCCACCGACAGTTGGTTCAGCAGAAGAATTGATGGTTCTGAGCTTCGACAGGTCAACCAGCGTCAAAAAGGGAGTGAGTGCCAATAGTGCCATCTTGTGGAAGCTGCCCGAGTGGAAAGTAGTCACCGCTGGCTCTGACTTCACGCCTGGCATAACAGTGAACCGAGGATTGTTGCCTTGCCTAGATTTGGTGGCCGACCAGAGACACAGAGGCGAATTATATATATGGTAACTCCGATCTAGGGATAAGACAAATCAATGGAGAGATAGACTGCAAGGCTCCGCAACTTAGATTGTTAAATGATCGGGTCATGTCAGCCATGAGGAAATGGCCAGAGCATGAACTTCTACACGTTAAAAGAGAGTGGAATAAAAGTGCACATCATCTGGCCACGTTGGCCATGCGAAATCAGGTCGGCATCACAGTTTTGAATCCAGTTAAGTTGGATGAATTGACGGATAATAACAGGTTACCAGAGATAATCGGACCGACCAAAGGCGAAATCCACCTGTCCAAATCCAATTAGTCTAGAGAAGGAAGGTTCGATGACCAGGTTTGTGAAACAGATACTCAGACCCGGATGGAACAGGAGCCACCCTAAGGCAAAAGGAGGTTTCTCTAGAGGCATCCCCAGCGAATCTGGTCAGCAACCGGCCCAGATTATTGACCAATGTGGAAGGCAGGAGATGGGCCGGAGTGGAAAGAAAGGTTGGACAAATGAAGGGTGGAATAAGAGGTAAAAGAGAGATTGAAGGATATATGGGATTGGGTAAGAGAAGTAAAAACGATTGAATGATCCAAGTCGCACTTCATTGTGGACGATTATACTTGTTGCATAGCCGGGGAACTTGAACTCCAGAATGATTGGGGGGTTGCTCGTGGTATTGATTGCGCCAAGGGTCCTGCCGGTCGATATCCTCCAAAGATTCAGAAAGGGAGGTACCCGTGCCGGGCCACCTATCCTCTGCCGGTTCCCCTTCCTTCTCATTTTTTTAATTCACCAAGTGGAGTACTAAAGGGGAAGGGAACAGGTCCAGGTCACATGCACCGTTCCTGATACGATCCAGACAAGTTTACACAAACGGACCCATGCCTCTGTAGCCCGATTGCGCCGTCGTTTCCGGTAGGCCAAACAAGTTCTGAGGGGCGGTTCGGCTCGTTGAGCCTCCGCCGAAATGTATAAAAAGTGGGTGGGTTCCCAAATAGCCTGTGCGTGGGCAGCAACAAACTCCCGGTATTTCTCTTGGAAGTCGAAGAACTACTTACTGGCTGGATGAAACCCCCATATCCGGTATCTCAGTGGCCAATATTTCCCAGGGTTTCGTCTTCGTTAACTCGTGACTGCACCAGGTCGGGGCACCAAGCTGCCTGGGGGGAACCTTGAGAGAAGGAAGAATATCCAGAAGGTAGGCCGAGATAAGGAATGAGCGAGTCGGGTACTGAAGACACCGGCAAGGCTCAAGTTGGTCAACAGCTAAACCGGCCAAGGCTGACTCTCTGACCGGTCCGCCTCGCTTATGAGGCGACCATGAGGTAACCACATGATCGGAAGTTTCGGGAGAGGCAACTGGGGAGCGGAATGGCGCCGCTGGGCGTTTGGTCCGGCAAACCGACCCAATCCAGTCCCCAAACGGGCCCCTGATCGGGCAGGTGGACGAGGCTTGGATTTGATCGTCTTTGGGGGCGTTTTTTTTTCAGGCTGAGAGACAACCACTGATCCGGACTTTCTCCTCAATCTCCTCTTCTTCCAGTTATTCTTCTTCCTCTCCCTCCACTTCTTCTTCCTCTTCGTCCACCTCGTGTTCCGCTTCGACTTTTCTCTCGAGCTTCGGGGGATGGTCAGCTACCTTGGGATCAGACGTGTCTTCGAGAGTTAACGGATGGCAGGCACTAGGGGCTCCCCAGACCAAAGCCAGCTGGCGGTGGAGTCTGTAAATGAATAGCTTGAGCCGGGGCCGGGTGAGAGTCAGCTCGACTACTAGAATTTAGAAGGAGACGTCGGGTAGCCGCGCCGGATCGGGGCAAGACAGCACACACTTGCGGGTCGAGATAATCTTCGTCTACATCATCGTCATATTCGAATTCGCAAGAAGGTGGATCCGGGTCAATTTCCGAGCCGGACGGTGGGTCAGCTTCCGAGCCAGATGGCAGGTCAGCTATCGAGCCGGACGGCGGGTTAGCTGTTGAGCCAGGTGGTGCCGAAAAAGTGAGTGTGGGTACTGCAATTGTCTTCTTTGGAGGTGAATCCGAATCGCGGTCCAAATCACTGTCCTAATCGACTAAATAACGCTGGCGCAGGAGATCGTTTGGGGGCTGGAAAGGGAGTTCTTCTAGTTTCCTCCGTTTGGGGCTGGTCAAGGGCAGATCAGCACCAGCCGGACGTTTAACCGGTTTTCATCCTCCCTGACCGGACGACAGAAAAGCTTGCGGCGAGGAAACTTTCCATTTGCCCACCATACGCTGAATGTCTAAAATGGCCTTTCATACACGCGGATGTGCCTGCGTAACGGGAGCAGTCCAAGTCCGGGTCTCTTCGAGCTGGTTCTGCAATTCATATAGAAGCAACCTGAAACGATCCTCCGTGCTAGCAAGGCGGCATAGACATGGTCGGCCCTGGCCAGTTCGTCACAAGCGTCATATTACTGCAATCGAAGATGGTCGAGCTCTGCACGCAGTCTCTGCTGCCTGTAGGAGGTCTCCTGCAGCTGCTGTATGAGAGAGGAAAAAAGACGGAGGACATGAGCATGGGATTCTTGCAGCTGGTCCCGGTCATTCCGCATGGCGTCTTGTTCCTTCGACATCAACAACATCCTCCGAGGTTTTACCTCGGAGGAAGCTTTGGAAGTGGTAAACATCTCCAAGAGGGTTTACATAGACCCTCAAGTGCGTTCCGCGACAGTAATGTCTCGGTCGCCACCGTCAACGCCCACGGCGAGCGATGATATAGTTAAGGCGCGGATACCGCCCTTTACTGGCGAAAGGGGCAAACCCCTTCGTAGATGGTTCGCAGAGGTGGAAGATTCCATCTCTGCGCAAAAGATTGTAGACCCGCGTTCACAAGCTTATTTTGCCACCACATACCTGAGCGGTCGCGCCAGGGCATGGGCATTGGGCCGCAGATCCACTGATGAATCTGCGTTCCTGACTTATCAGGAATAAAAGCTGAGCTAAAGCTCAACTTCGAAGCTCCTTAAAGAGAACTTAGTTGCCGTGAAGAGTTCATGAAACTCCGGCAAGGTAAGCTTAGTCTTCAATCTTACGCTCAGAAGATACAATATTTGTTATCAAATATTATATACGAGCCGATGCCCCCTGCCATGCAGGTCACCGGCTACATGAAGGGACTGAATGACGGCCCCAACAAGAAGAGCCTTTACCGCAATCCACGAAACACTCTGAGGGCTGCTATAAATCAAAGCATCCGCGAAGAATTTAGCATGCGCTCAGTGTCAGCGCATGCTGGGTTCAGTGAAGGGCTCAACAGCCTTTCGACTTTAACATGCCGCCGGTGCAGCATGTTAAAAAAAAATTCGAACAGACAAAGTTCACACTTCGTCCCACGACACCAAACCCCGCGCCAGAGCACGGGCGGAGGAGGTCCAGAACCGATGGACCTATCGGTTGCAGTTGCCTCGACCCCGAGACGACCGAAAAACAAGATATGCGCGAAGATGGGCCATTACGCCCATGAGTGTATGGCGCCGCGGCCGGCGCCACGAGGTCAGCGGACTGGACAGTCCGCTGGTCGGCGACATCAACAGGGGCAACCCTCTGTTGATGCAAAAAACGGCAACAACCAGTAGGGGCGGGGTGCCCTACTGGACGGGTTATCTCACATGCCGATATCGGGCATGTGAGGATAATAGCCCCAGACGGGACTATGTCCTGTCAAAAGATGCAGGGTGAAGGGAAACCTCTCACCACCCTGGAAGTTAAGCCGCATGGAAACGATGCCCCCCTTTGGCTCTGTTTGACACAGGAGCGTCAAACAATTTCATTAGAACTGAGGTTCTAACGTCGTTGGATTTTGAGGTGATAGAATCTCCACGAAGTATGTTGTCAGTCCGGTTAGCAACAGGTGCAACCGTGACTATACTTAAGCGTGTGATTCGCACACGCTCCGCGTTAGATGAACTGTCGTTCGAGGACGAATACATCGTCCTCGATCTTGACGACAAGTTCGATGTTATCTTGGGCATCCGTTGGATGTCCAAGCATCAACCGACGATCGACTGGGTGAACCTATCGATTGACTGCGGCGGTCTCACAGGATCTGATCACCCTGTGAGTAATCCGGCTGTATCCAAGGATACAACCGCAGTGTCAGACAGTCTGGTGGATAGCGATGGCACCACCAGACCTGATCCGAATAGATCAGCGGATGGTACACCCGCTGATAAGAGTCCAGTGGGACTTGTACACGCAACAGATGAGTCGTTACGTGGCAGTAACGAGTGCAACACGGGTGTCAAATACTTTCGTGTTGAAGTAACCACGACCGATGATGGTCGTGGTATAGAGAAATTACACACGGTGGGAAACATCCACCGTGAAAATAATGAAACCGTCACGGATGTAAATAACTCCCGTGTCGAAAATAAAGAACTCACGACTGAGAGCAGTCGTGAGTGCATGAATACCATGGTAGACAGTGGTCACCATGAGGAGAATGCCTTGCGCACGAATGATAACAATCACCGTGCTGCAGAACAGGCAACAGATTAGACGAGTGCGTCTGATCATGCGGTCGTGTCTGTCGAGACGATAAACGTCTTGACGCAGACTGAGACTGGACTAGCTACCAGTCTCTAACACCCGACAATCCTTCGAACATAGGTTCGGAGGTGATGGCCCTTCCAGCGTACACCCGCTGATCAGAGTCCGGAGGGATGCGAACGCGCGACGAACGAGTCGTTGCGTGTCAGTAATGTCTGCAATACGGGCGCAAAGCACTCCCGTGTTGAAGTTACTACTACGACCGATGACGGTCGTGATATAGAGAATGCACACGCGGTGGGAAACACCCACCGTGAAAAGAATGAAACCGTCACGGAAGCAAATGACTTCCGTGTCGAAAATAAAGAACTCACGACTAAGAGCAGTCGAGAGTGCATGAACACCATGGTAGACAGTGGTCACCATGAAGAGAAGGCCTTGTGCACGAGTGATGATCACCGTGCTACAGATCGGACAAGTGCGTCTGATCTAGCAGCTGTGTCCGTCGAGACGATCAACGTCCTGACGCAGACAGAGACCGGATTAGCTACCCAGTCTCTCACACTTGATAACCCTCCGAACTTAAGTTCAGGGTTGATGGCCCTTCCAGCCTTGAGCTGGAAGAAGTTCGTAAAGAACTTGCGAAATGATCAGATCGAACAGATCTGCGTCATTGTCGCATCTGATGAGGTTGTGGATAATCGCGACCGAATATCCACTTTACAATTAGAAGCCATCGGGAACGAACTCGTTCCCAATGGCAAGAACGCTGAGAACAAACTCGTTCCCAGTGATCAAACCAAAGTTCAGCGCTTTGAAGCGCAGAGCTGGGAGTCGCTTAAGGCGACTTCTCCGTACTACGAAGTACTTTGGGAATACGCTGACGTATTCCCAGAAGAAGTACCTTGCGAGCTCCCTAAGGATAAGGGAACGAAGCACAAAATTGATCTCGTGCCTGGCACGAAGTACTGTGTCACGCGGCAATGGCCATTGCCGCGCGACCAAGTTAAAGCCATCGACGAGTTCTTTGAAACTCAAAAAAGGCGGGGCATGTGCGGGAGTCTACCTCACCGCACTCCAGCCCCATCTTCTGCGTTAAGAAATCCACTGGTGGGTGGAGAAACGTTCATGCTTTCAATAAGCTGAACGCAGCCACAGTACCGGCGCAGACGCCGATACCGAGAAAGGATGTGACGACGTGTTCATCCATAGTAAGGCTGAACATGGCAAAACTGATGTAGACGTCCATAAAGAACATCTACGTCAGGTGTTAGAGCTTATGCGCAAGCACAAACTCTATGCAAATTTAAACAAGTGCACCTATGGTGCACCTGAGATACCCGTTCTTGGCTGCTTTGTAGGCAAGAATGGAGTGCGCCCCGATCCAGAAAGATCAGGGTGATCGTTGAATGGCCTCCGCCAAACAACGTTAAGGAACTTCGAAAGTTCCTTGGACTGGCGACATATTTGCACAAGTACTCGTGTTATTATGCCGGTCTGATCCGACCTCTTTCCCAGTTATTAAAGAAAGATGTCGAATGGCGCTGGGATACCCAGTGCCAAGATGCGTTCGATGCAGTCAAGCGTAGCTTGACTGAGGCTCCCGTCTTGGCAATCGCCGATAACGAGCGACCATTCCACGTCGTTTGCGACGCGAGCGATTTCGCCATCGGCTGCGCCCTGATGCAGCGCGATCACGATGATCGTGTGATTTATTATCAATCGCGTCAGCTGCGCCCAGCCGAGCGCAACTATCCGGTGCATGACAAGGAACTCCTTGCCATGAAGTATGCACTGGCAAAGTTTCGGATCTATCTCTTAGGAGATAGACCGTTTGTGGTTTACACGGACCATGCGTCGTTACGCACGGCCGTGAATTCACCACACATCTCTCAAAGAATGGCACGTTGGCTGTCATTCTTTGCCGAATACAACTTCACGGTTGAATACAAACCGGGAAAGTTGAACGTGATAGCGGATGCGCTATCACGACGCCCCGATTACGAGACGAAACCGTCTGTAACGGAGGCAACCAGTGCAAACGCAATACGTTGCACTGCTCTGTCGTCGTCACTTGTACGACAAGTACGTAAAGCGTACGAAACAGACGAGGAAACTCGCCTGCTGATTGATTACCTAAGTGATCAATCTGATCGGAAGCGCAAGGAACTTCCAGAGCTCCTTCGCGCATGCGTGCATCGTTATCAATTGCACGATGGTCTGTTGCTTTACAGCACAGACCAAGATGATGTTAACCGCATTGTCGTTCCAAACGACGATGACCTCAAACATCAAATTTTGTTTGAGTACCATGATGCACCGATTTCGGGGCATCAAGGTCGAGAAAAGACGTATGCTTCTCTCGCACGCGATTTCTACTGGCGTAACCAGTATAAATGGGTACGTAAATACGTCCGCGCTTGCGAGATATGCCAACGCGTCAAGCCTGCACAATCCGCGCAGGCTCCACTCCAATCTCTGCCGGTTCCGACAGAGTGTTGGAAGTCCATTTCCATGGATTTTACCTTTGGTCTTCCGGCTGATCACAGTCGGAAAACAGGCATAGTGGTCTTTGTAGACCGCTTCAGTAAAATGGTTCATCTTGCTGCAGTGTCAGCGAATGTCACCGCCGCGCAAACGGCGCGGATATTCGTTGACACGGTATTCCGCTTACACGGAATGCCGGAAAACATAGTCTCGGATCGTGATCCGAGATTCACAGGACGATTCTGGCAAGAAATGTTCTCGTTATTGGGCACGAAGTTGAAGATGTCAACCGCGGGCCATCCGGAAACGGATTGGCAGACTGAACGCGTTAACCGCGTTCTCGGAGACATGCTGCGTTCATACGCGCATGCCTTCGAGCAGTGGAGTGACTATTTGCCACTCACTGAGTTTGCAATAAATAACTCGGTGCATGCTTCTACTAAGGATACACCGTTCTACGTGAATGCCTTACGGCATCCACGAACCCCGGCTTTACTTGGCGGTACGCCAAATTTAAGTGGGGGAGGGACCCGCTCAAATTTTGAGCGAGTCGATGCACAAGCTGCAGTTGCGACTTGCGAAGAAACTGACGAGTCTTCTACTGTTAACACAGAAGAAACTCAAGCAGTTTCGGAAACCGAAGCCCTTATGCGGAATATGTGTCGGCAGCAATGGCTGCAGACAATGAAAACAACCCATCTACTGCCAATAAAGCAGTAGATGAATTCGTATTACAGCGCCAAGCTGTAACACGCTATGTAAAAGACGCGCTTGCTTCCGCTTTTGACAAGCAGAAGCAGAATGCAGACAAAAACGGAAGGAAAAACACAAATTCCTTTCAAAAGGATGAATTAGTTATGTTATCTACAACTAATCTGCCTACACACGCAATTAGCAACTTCCCTACACGGAAGTTGCTCCCTGGGCCCTTTAAGGTCCAAGGTATTAAGGGGAATGCCTACAGTTTAGACATTCCCGCGGCCATGCGCCTCCACCCAACGTTTTACGTTGGGAGGCTCAAGCCGTACCGATCGTCTACGTCTTCGGACGAGACGCATCGCCACGGCGAATGCCGTGCTTCTTCAAGTCTCCCAAGAGAGACTTGTAATCGGTCTCCAACCGATGATGGGAAGTCAGGAGAGTCTCCATCTCCGACTTTTGTCGATCGATCTCCGATTTTAGTCGATCAATCTCGACCATCAGAAGATCATTCTTCTTCTGCATCACGACATGCGCGTTCAGTATGTCGCGAATCTCGTCTCGATGACAACGATATGTTTTCATCGAGTGGCACATGTCCTCGCTCAAAGCGTTACAGTGCTTCTCAAGCTTGCGGAGCTGATAACCATGCTCCGCAACAACAACGCCGAGGGAATTATCAGCCCCCGTCGCCCCTGATTGACAGCCAGGGGAACAAGCGTTACATTCTCGAGCGCTTACTTTCGGTTCCCTATAAGAAGGGACAGCGTACCGAGTACCTGGTACGCTGGTTGGGATATTCCCAAGAGTTTGACTCTTGGGAACCGATTGAAGTGCTGAGGGCGTATGCCCCTGACCTCCTGCGCGAGTTTGAGAAGGATACTTCTCCTCGAACTCAAAAGAAGCGTCAACACTAGGTGTTGATGTGGGCGGCACGCCAACACTAGGTGTCGGCGGCTGCAAAGCTTCGGTATTAGATACCGATGCTTTAAGAGCATCGATAAGGCTCTTAACACTAGCAGGTACTGAGAAACCTCGGTACCCTCTTAGCTCATTTTCGGTTAGACGAGGAGCTCCCGCGGGACAACACGGACACTTCATGTTCGAGGGAACCCCGCAAGAGAATCCCTCTCTAATGCAAGTGAAATGGATAAACTCCATTTTACCTGTGCGTGAGTGCTTTAAGAAGCGCTCGCGGTTTATATGAATTTTCTTCACGTAATCGTCGGGACCTTTGTTGTACTTATCAAGAAAGGCATTCCAACTCTGCGTAAGGGCGTCTTTGTCGTCCTTATTCTTTCGCGACCCTTTCCGGTTCGTGTAATAACGAGCTTGGAAGAAAAGGTCGATGAAGTACCGACGTCTATCGTCAGTACTACGATCAAAATGACGATTGCGAAGGTCTTCGCAATCATCAAGCGCATTAATGTCAAATAATGGATATTGACAATCGCGCTTGGTGTGCCCACCACTTCCGAGGGCAAGCGTCCATGCTGGGGTCCAAAACCCCACTTGGTACGGAACATGACGTTCCATACGACATAGCGAATCAGGAGCAGCGTAAGCCGCTTCTGCACGTTGTTTCTTGGCAGGTGGAGCACCACCTGTCATCTCAAAGTCGTCTTCGCTACGACCTGGCGAATGACGAGGACCAGGAGAAGCTCTACGCTCTTCATACCACCGCTTCATGGAGTTGTCGCTGTCGTAATCGACGGCGTCAGAGTCCACTTCGCCATCACTTAACGGCGAAGCAATTTTAGCGGGCTTAACCTCGCTAGAATCGTTGGCAGGGACGGTATCGTCCTCGCCCTCCTTCTCGGAGTCAGATGAGGTCATTGAACTTCTTCTTGGACACCCGCCTTTCGGCAGGTGGAGACACGGAAGATGTTGCATTCGCGACATCTTCCCGCCCTCTCGTAGACACTGCTTCCGCAGCGTCTACTACGAGAGACAAGCGGTCTCTCGGCTTTGTCTTTCGCTTCGACGCTACATTCGGAGCGTCGGCATTCGACGACACCTCCGCACGTGATGCAGAGGTGATGTCTGTTTCCAGAGTATCGGCAGCGCCCGTAAGAGCGCCGCTGCGTTTGCTGACCATTAGTTTACTTATGGTCAAAAATGAGTTATAACAGAATATCGTTATGACCAACAAGTGCCACCACTCGATTGGCCAATATTACATTATATTATTGGCCAACCAGCTTGAGTGGGGGGTGATGTAATGGGGTGCCATTACATAAGTGATATTTGAGTAGAAATATCACAGTTCAATTTCAGACGTAATACCTGAAATGTGAATATTGGATTATAAGTTGTCATAATCCACTTTGAGAACAGATTCTGATATTATCGAATCTAACAAGTCATCTAATGATAAAAATATCATTAGATCAGTTTATACTACATGTTACTATGATTAGTCTAGGTCTAATTATACTAGTTAGCTCTTAACCAACTATAAATATATTCACTGTTAAACTTACCTTCTAGCACTCAAGCACCCTTAGGTGTATATATAGTAACATATATATACTTAATTGATAGTTAATTAATACACTAATTACTTTTCTATCTAAGTTTATCTAAGGTAAACTAAGGAGGACCAAATTACATTTGGTCCTACACAATTTGCACGCTTCCTCATTGCAAACTTACAGTGTAAGCCGCGTAACAGTAGCCCTGTTACAAT
>MIQA02024216.1:0-35449 GCA_001887855.2 Sclerospora graminicola
ACTACGTCCCTGTTTCTGTTTGCCTTGGACTACGCTGACTGAAGAACACGTAGGAAGATTGCACGCGCTCTTGGCTACATTGGTTACGTGTCAAGACAACTTCAACTTCGAGTCTATAGTGGAATTTTACATTCGAATTTACGACTATTTCGCCTACGCTACTTTGTGGAGTTTTTCATGGAGAAACCTACAATTGAACACACCAAGTATAAGATTGATTGGCATACGCAACAGATTGAAGTTGCAGACAACACGAAGTTCGAAGACGTAGATGGTCCGACGTTCCAAGAGAAGCTGAAAATTGGAGCCTATGATGAGATATATCACTTGAAAGTGACAAACGTTGAACAATCGGACATACCGCAGGAGTTGAAGCCTGTTCTGGACGAACACAAGGACGTATTTCCAGAACAACTCCCGAATGAAATGCCTCCAACGCGATCAATTAACTTCGAGTTGCAAATGAAGCCTGATGCGATTCCGAGCTCCCGTGCTCCCTTCCGTCTTTCGAAGGTTGAGCAGGACGCCCTGCAACAATTTGTAGAAGAGAATATACGGAAAGGTTGGATTGAAGTATCCAACTCTCCCTGGGTCTCTAATATTTTTGGGATTCCAAAGAAAGACTCGGCAACCGGAAAGTTCCCGAAACGCACCGAAGACTACGAAGCGGAAATTCGAAGATCCCCATTCGATGGGTGATTGACTACTATGTCAATAGCATGTCAGTCGTGGCAAAAATTCCTTTGCCATTGATCGAAGAACTATTCGACCGCATGGTTGGATGCAAGTATTTTTCGCTTCTCGATCTTGCACAAGGATATCATCAAATGGTAGTGTTACCATCAAGTCAACCGTATACGGCTTTCCGAACCCAAAAAGAAACGTATCAATGGTGTATTGCACCCATGGGTTTATCGGGAATGCCTGGTGTCTGGTCACGTCTTATGCGAACGTTGTTCGATAAGCTAGGAACATTTGTTGTCGTGTATCTTGACGACATATGTATCTTCTCCCGTACAATGGAGGACCACGTTAGTCACGTTCGCGCGGTATGCGAAGTGTTGCGCAAGGAGAAGCTTTACGCTCGACTCTCTAAATGTGCATTTGGTCGCACGGAAATCGCATTCTTGAGGCACATAGTCTCCGAAAATGGTCTGCGCGTCGACCCAAAGAAGACAGATGCTATCGCAACGTTCTAAGCGCCGACGTGTCGCAAGGAGTTGCTGAGTTTTCTGGGACTAGCTGGGTATTACCGTCGACTCATCTGAAATTTTGCTAGGATATCACGTCCGCTTAGACATTTAACGAAGCAAGATACGCAATGGAACTGGGGGGAAGATCGGCAAAAAGCGTTGAACGCACTAAAACTCGCACTTCAACAGTCACCGACTTTGAAGTTGCCGGACTTTACTCACCCGTTCATCGTAACAACGGATGCTTCTGGGTTTTGCATGGGTGGTGTTCTTTTGCAACGTATCAACGACAACGACCACGCCATTGCGTTTTATTCAAAACATTTGGGCCCCCATGAATTAAAATGGCCAGCTCACGAGAAAGAGCTGTTGGCCATCAAGACTGCGTTAGAAAAATGGCGTCCGTATCTCCATGGAATACACTTTTCAGTCTATACCGACAATTCTGCGTGCAAGTGGATGCTCCATCATCCAAAGGTGTCTCCCAAGATGGCACGTATGTTGACGTTCTTTTCCCAGTTTGACTTTGTCTTACATCATGTTGAAGGACGGACCAATGTCGTGGCTGACGAATTGTCTCGTCCAGCAGTGTCTGGAGAGAATTCCGACGAAGCCACTGTGCAAGCTCCCGATATGTCGCACGTCGCTCATGACTGTACCGATGACTGCAATCACGACTTCAATCTTTTGGATAGGCACATGGTTCATCTGCCCTAATTCAGTACATTCCGGTGGATGTCTCCCATCTCTTACCCGACGATGTAGAGTTGCGGGGGGAGAGTCGTCCGATAGGGGTCGCTCAGGAGCAAATCCACAACGCCGAGTTTCACGTTGTGCGAGCACATCTCAGCGACGAAGTGCGAAAAGCGATTCAGCAAGGATATCGCAAAGACAAGTTTTTTTGAAAATATTTGGAGTACCAAACAGTCGAATGACAACTTCATAATCGACAAAGATCTTATATACCTGAAACAAGATGATGCAACGCAACAAATATGCATTCCAGACATGCCGGAACTAAATACAAAGATTTTATACGAGTTTCATGACGCAGCTACAGTAGCACATCCTGGAGTGCGCAGAACTTACATGAAGTTGAAGCAATGGTACTACTGGCCGAAGATACTTGAGACAGTACAAAAGTACGTCGAGACATGTGAAACATGTGCTCGATGGAAGTCAAACAGCCAGCGAAAGAAAGGATTAATGATTCCTATCCCCATTCCGGAGGAATGCTGGGAAGTAGTGTCAATGGACTTTATTACTGGACATCCCGTGTCGGAAGGGTACGACGCTATTTGCGTCATCGTAGACAAGTTGTCAAAAAGACCGATTTATGCACCAACGCATACGACGGCAGATTTGAAAGACACCGCAAAGTTATTTTTCGACGCCGTAGTCCGTCATCACGGACTGCCGAAGGTTATTATCAGCGATAGAGATCCGAAGTTCACAGCAAACTTCTGGAAGTGTCTCATGAATATAATGGGTGTCAAACTAAGCATGACGACCGCTCATAGGGCGCAAGCAGATGGGCAAACAGAACGCCAAAACTTGGTTTTAGAAGACGCTTTACGCTGTCTGGTATCGTACAGTGGAGAAAATTGGGCCAAGCTACTTGGTACTGTAGAGTACGCGCACGCCACCTCAGTGAACGCGTCTACTAAGCTCACCCCGTTTGAGATCGATACCGGAAGAAAAGTATCCAATCTGATTTCTCACGAATACAGAGACTACGATGGTCTGGATCCACAACCCATCTCAGAGTTCGCCTCGAAGTTCGCCAAAGATCGTCAAGATCTAGTGCGTAAGGCACGAGAAAATCTAGAACAAGCCCAGGAAAGGCAAAAGAAGTATTACGATTCAAAAAGAACAAGCTTCACCTTTAACGTCGGTGACTTAGTTCTGCTGGATACCAAGAACCTACCACTCAAGACAGTTAACTCTCACACAGAGTTGAAGAAAGCGAAGCTCGCGGCCAAAAAAGTTGGACCGTTTGAGATAATCAAAATGATTAACCCGAATGTAGCTAAATTGAAGCTACCGCGAAATATGAAGAAACTGCACTCATCTTTCAACGTCGACCTACTCTCACCATACAAGCCGAATGTCTCTGAGTTTGCGAGACGACCAATTCCGAAGGCATCACCAGTTATCCTAGCGTCGGACACAAGAGAAGAACTACACATCGTGGAAAAGTTGCTTCGTAGTCGTCAGCGCAGCCGCCAAAAAGAATGGCAAGTAAAATGGCATGGCCTCCCGGAGTGTGATAGTACTTGGGAGCGCGAGAAATCTATTCGCCACGTTTCGCATTGGCATCGACTAGTACAGGACTTTCGAGACCGCCAACGCGAAGTCAAGTCCGGGGAGATGTCAGGCCGCAGGCTACGTGCGACTTGATATCTCACGTACCCGGGCAACACAACCATTACATATTGGATAGTACCTGAAGTAACAGGTTACATATTGGATAGTACATGAAGTAACGGGTTACACAACCTGACGTAATAGGATAACGTCCCCACGAAGCTTCTAGAAAGGATAGGCTTTGATGTAGCACAGGGTAGCGAACTAAGGACCTAACGATTTTCAGTTTTAGATATACCAAGTAAAGCTCAAGTCTCCACAGCGTTCACTACAGCTAGGCCGTTCCAGTTGGAGTTGATGTCAACTTCTGTGAAAGTTACGTTGGCATTCCACACGAACTTCTCTTGCGACACATACAATCGCACAGCTTTGTCACATCGCATTTTTTCCTGCGAATACATGGTGTCCCCTCAAAATGCTATTTCAAACTCGAATGGGAGTTAGCAAGCGTACCGATGTTATGACGAACGCAGAACATGCTAAAAATCCTAAACTTTGAAGAAGCTCAGGCGATCCCCTTGTGTCGATTTGTGAGCAACGGAACGGTAGTAAACGGGAAGCCGTGGGTCAGAATTTGATAGAAAAAACATAAATAATTATCGTGGTCTAGTCAGAGCAATGGCAGCAACTCGATTGTTCAGGTTGCTGTCGCGGCCGACGATTACGGTCTGTACTTAAGGTGCCTCATGGGTGCTGCGTCGAAGCGGTGTATGTTCTGTCCAGCCGATAACCAAACTGATTCAGAATGATGATCGAACGCCGAAAGTGACAAGATCTATCACGCTAAATCTCGGTAAAAAATACCAGGGTTGAGCTACTAAACTGTAACAAGAAACTGGGCAGCATTGTGACCGTCATGGATTTTCTCAGAAGAGGTCAGCATCGATCATCTGCTTCTAACGATACATCACGCTTTTTCTACAGCTTGATGACGAAGCTGCATCACCAAATAGTGAGATGACGCTCTGATATTTGCAGCAAGCAGCCCGGACCACTGAACTTTAAGTATGAGTCGGGCGAGCGCTGCTGGTGCTGTTCTGGTGGTCAAGATCAGAAACCAGTCGCCTGGCCTTTTTTACTTGGATAACGTGACAACTCGACCGTTCATTTACAGGCCGGGGAGCTGTTTCGCTCTTTTTGTCCACTCTGGCTTGCTTGCCCTGCAGAAAACAACTCTTTTGATGGCAGTGACAACTTCCTTCTCATCTCTCGTGCTTACGCTCAGCAGTGCTTAGAGGTTCTTCCATGCTCTGCACCAAAAACGAATGAAGGGGGATTCCTTTTACCTATATGCAGCTTCTTTCGCGATGCAGTTTTTACCAATGAATTGTGGTACATGAAAGTATGAACGATACTGGATCAATTCGAATTGTAACCTAAGTGGAACTCTCTTGCTAGTCATTCGAGCACCGTAACCGTACCTTAGTCGTATTTACCATAAATATGAAGTTTCATGTATGAAAATGTTTGAGTTACCTTTTGGAATTTTTCTTAAATCTTTTCAACATCGATTATTTGGTTGAAGTTGCAAATTAGGTACTGCTCTGTAGGTTGGTATTACCTCGTTTGGTGCAGTGGTTAAGGCCCTGCCCTCGGGACCGGGAGATTGCGGGTTCGAGTCCCACCGTGGACGAAAATCCAAAGTCGGATAGAGTCGGGGTCCAAAAGTGTAATGAAATGAGGCCCTTACAGCACCGCGCTTGACATGGCTTACACCACCCTGTATGGGGTCAGGTTCTCTAAATATTTGGTATTCAATACAGAGTCTAGATTGCATTTTTTTGTAACGCCCGAACTTTTTTCTTAACTTTAGTAGAAGTTGTCCGTTTTTCCACCTAAAAGGCACGTAATACAATGGTACAGTGTACCACTACCCCCTCAATTCAACGACTTCAAAGCGCTCCTTTCCGTGTCCTGGACGATGAATCGGCACGCTCTTGCCGAAGCCACGAGTCTTCACGATGGTCCTGTGCCCATGTATCTAATGGAGGAGATTGCCAGTACGTCAGTCGTTCGTTTTGGTCATTTCTCGCTTCAGCATTGAACCTTTTTGATCGTATATTCTGTAGACTCGACGAAAGCAAGTGAGCGTGATGCCGAAAAGATTGCTGACTATATGCTAGGGCGACTGAATAAAAGCAACTTAAACGTAAAGCTCAAGGCGCTGCAGATCATATCCGTGAGTTGTAGCTGCGAGACAAGGTCTTGAAGGGAAAAAAGATGATTAACCTACGTCCTTCCTTGTGTGTGTGTGTGGGTAGTTTTGCATTAAAGAAGGCAGTCGGGCATTTAAAGTCGCAATCAAAGAGGAAGAGCTCGAACTTTCGGCTTATTTACGTGCGTGGGGGCTCGAGAGATCCAATGGAAAAAAAAGGCTCACTTGTGCTCTTGTTTTTGCTGTAAAATGTAGAGTTTTCGGGCCCACCGGATCCGATTTATGGTGATGAAAAGTACCGACGGATTCGTGTCGCATCGCAGGTGCGTGGTGCTTCTCTACCAGGAACAAAAAATAGCTTGTTCGACGCTCAATCGTTGTCTTTTTCTCGTGCTAGGAAGCATTGGTGTGTTTAAATGATGGCTTTCTCTCCCGACGGCAGAACGAGCCACCACCTCCGCCGCCGCAGCAGCTGCCACAAGCTCCTTGTCAAGGTACTAGTCCATTGAGTTGGCAAGGTGACGCGGCATCGTCGTATGGGACTGCAAATGGAATGTACAATCATCCAAATGGACAGTCGGACCGGCAACAGTCGAGTGTTGGTGGATCATGGGGACACGCTCCGTTTTCAAATCGACCTGCACCGTATCAAGATCATCCGACTCAAACAAGCAGCTACAATCCTCATCATCCCACGTCGTCAGGGTACAATGGACCAAGTCATACGTCCACTAGCGGCGTGTCAGGGGGGTATCATGGATCAAGTAATTACGCGGGAGCGTCAGGGAACTCGGGAGGGTACGGCTACCCTCATAACGGTCCACCATCACGACCACAACCGTCGCAACCCAGTGGCTTAAGCTCCTGGTCGTCGTCTTCGAGCGCTCCTGGCATGACGTCGAAAAGCACAGGACCGGGTGTCTGGAGTAGCTCTGGGTATCAAAAGAAAGATCCAGTAGCTGACCATGAACCACGGTACAATGCGTCGACTCGACGGGACAATCGCCCAACAGTTTTAGTCGGCCATTCGCTCCACTTTCCCAAGCCCACAGGAGGAGTCCCGAGCTCGGGACTGGGTGGATTCGAGACGGGGACGTACAATGCCAATGCTGTGCGAGATACCATGGGGGGCCCTGCGTATAATTCCAATTCGCTGGGTGGTTCCAGTGCACGAAGTGGCGTTGGTGGGCACGAAATGGGAGGAACGGCGTCATATGGGGGGGACCCTCCCATGAACCGAATGAACACTACGACGCATCGAATTGGGACCATGGGGCTTCCAGTCAATCGACAACCGCTTACGGAGGTACCACCAACGACAGCCATTGGGAAAAAAGCTGAAGTGCTCAAGAAAATGGGCACTGCTGCCCTTGAGAAATGGGATCGTCGAAATATGGACAAATCCATGGCCTCGTCCTTGGCCGATCACGATGAATTGCGAGCAGGGGGACAAGTGATTGAGCCTGGATTCTACAGTCGAGCAAACGGTCAGCAAGGAGCAGGGGGAGGCGACATGAGCAGGTACCGAGTCGGGTTGGTTTTTTTTGAATCACGAATGACTGGAAAGTGGTGTCTTTATCGTGCTTTTTTGCTCTTGTTTTCGTCATCCATCTGTAGGGACTATGAACGTACAATGATTGACAATCTCTGTGCGTCAGCGGGTTTATCGCGGGCGCCGTCTGCCGATAGTCTCAAGCGGTTTGTCGACTTGGCCCAGACGTTGGATGCCCAGACGATTGGCGACTTGTTGCTCGACAAACTCGAAGATGAAACGTGGCAAGTGTGTTTGAAAGCACTGCATGTGGTACTGGCGCTATTGGATTCGGCGGGAGCTGCGCCGTATCACGAGTTTTTCGCAGCAAATGTCGAAGTGATTGAAGCGGTGCGTGGTCGTGTGTGGCTCTTTATGTGCGAGTGGAAGGTTGGATGCGTGCTCACAAATGTGCTCTCTCGGTTGCTATTGTCAACAGCTACGCAATGATCCAAAGCCGAGTATTGTCGCCAAGGCGCTGCAAGTGTTGCGTGTGCTTGGGTATGTGGACGAAGACGAAGCGAGCGAGACGCCGAAACGAAGAGGAACAGCACGTGCTCCGCGTGGTGGCTCGACACGGCACGAGCCACAAGCCGAAGTCGACCTGCTTGGCTTTGACGCGCTCAGTCTTGAACCGCCACAAGGGACAACTGCGACTCTTGTGGCTTCTCCTGTCCATCATCATCATCCACCACCGCCAGCACCTGTACAAGAAATTTGCGTACGTTTGTTTAATGTCTTATCGATCGAAAGGGACTAAGTTATGATGACTGAGTAATCTTTGGTTTGAAATGTTTAGCTTTTGGATGGATATGTTGTAGGTTCTGCTCCACCCGCTGCTTCTTCCTACGTTCCTCATCAACCTCAGCAGCAGCAGCAACAGCAGCAACAATCGACTTCACCTTATTACCACGAGCGCCACCAAGAAGAACGAAACAAAGCTTTGAGTCACTTTGGAAAGGACCTTTTTGCAATTGCCAACTCGCCACGAAATGGTCCCCCTCCACCAGCATCTGCTGTCCCCCCTAATAGTCAGTCGTCAGCTTTTAACTTCATGTAGAGACTTGTCGACAATGACCTTGCTGTCGTTGTCGATGAAAAATCAACGCCCCTCCCCCCTCCAACCTTCTCTTCTTGTCTCTATTCATCCATTAGGTTCGTCTCCGTTTCGTGGCCACCATTTGCTTGTCTGGATCGTTCCGCGTGTGCCGCGTTCGCTTTTGGCAGGCCAGAAAGTGCGTTGGATCCCACGTTTCTTGTTGCATTTTATTGTACGGGCCGTTGAGAATGATGAGAACCTTTGTGTCCCGATGATAGCTCAGTCCAGTAATGAGTTTGGGCGTAATGAGGAAATATTGAGACACTTTATGCCCACAGGAAGACTTGGTGATGCGATCAAAGACTTTGCGTTCATTGTACACGTCCATGCCTTGATTGATTTCATCGACAACTCGAAAAGGACAGTGCGTGAGACTCTGGAGTGCCATCAAGTACATGATAGTCCCAACGGATTTCTCACCGCCCGACTGTTCCTCTGCTGTCATGGTTGAGAGTTTCGTGTTCTTTCGAAACTGCGCGCGACGTTGTAGGCCCCATTTCGCTACATCCTACACACAACAACAACAATAACAACAACAAGTTCATTTTAAGACCAAGAGGACAATGGGATTCGCTTCAAATCAAGACGTACCGGGTCCTTGTCATCCAGCACGACTTCCCCGACACAGCCAATGTCTTGAAAAAAGCTTCGAAATGACGCGTCAATCTGCTGCACCACGTCTTTGAGCTTGTCATGCCACGCCGTCTGTCCAGTCAGAGAGTCAGTCAGTCGATTAATTCATTGTCACTTGGCACTTGTTTCCTCTCATCACTTGTCCTCACCTTGATCGCATTGATCGTGTCTTCCCCATGCGTCACACAGTGTTCCAGCTCGGCCACCTGCGCTTCATCTTGGTCAATTTCCCTCTGCACCCGTTCATAGAGCACGCGCACTCGTTGATCACCCCGAAAACACTCGAGTGCTGCTTGGTTGTTTTCAATTTTCCCCCGTAATTCATCCAGATCGTCGGGCAAGTGACCAAATGCTTCCGCATGTGTTTCCCACGGCGCGTCTTCCTCGGCCTTGCGCTTCAACTCCATGGCTTGTTTTGCGACTGTAAGCAACTTGTCCTTGGCCTTCTTGTACGCTACCCGAAGAGTTCTTTTCAAGGTTCCCTCATTAATATCTCTCCCTCTCACAATAAAACGACAAACGTACTGGAATGCCGCTTCTGTTTGCTTTAGATACTTGGCCGTGAAATCCACACGCACTTGGGAAGTCCCAAGTTGCAGCGCACAGCTCGTTTCCTGCACACTTGCTTGCTGCAGTTCTTTCAACTGATTTAACCAGCGTTCAAGCTGCTGTGATTGTCTACAATACACACGCAGAAAAAAAGAGTCAACGGGTCAGCTAGGGTTGTCTCCCTCACATCTGTCTCACTAGACCTACTTGGCTGTCTGATGCTTGAGCTTTCGCGTCAACGCTTCTTCTTTCTTCGAAACGTCCTACAAAACCCCCCACACAATAAACAATGTGACCATCGAACACCCTTTCCTCCTCTTTAAAAATTCCACTCGAAACCTGTGCCAACTCGCTCTTTAACGAGTAAATTTTCCGCTCATTTGCCGCAATTTGCTCGTCCAGCCGAATGCTGGCTTTGCGTTGCGACCGGATGGTCGCCAAACGATCCTGTACAGTCCTCTGTTCTTCCGCATACACCTTTTCTTGCTCTTTTAACTCCAAAATCTAGCCACAAAAAAGCACGTTATCATCGATCGAGAGAAACAGAAATACACTTGCAATGCAATCGATCGCTCGCTTCCTATCTACCTCGTCTTGAATCCGTTTTTCTTTCAAGCTCAACTCGTCTAAAACTTGTTTGATCGTTGCCATTTCTTCCTCATTCGATGAAGAAGCCGCCAATAAACGAGGAGTCAATAAATCATTCGTACGGGTCGTCACGTTTCGATTGCCATACTTGGACACTATCAAGCAAAACAAAGAACAAGTCGACCAGAGCTCAGCCATTCACCCATTCAGCCATTTTCCCTTCCTAATGACGAGACCAGCCACATACCTGACGTCACGTACTTCTTGTAGGGCGTCACAAACGCTGCTTTTCGTTCTGCCGAGGCAAACTCGTGAAAGATATCACCTCCTTGGTTAATAATGTCTTCTGTCAGCTGAGACCCGACCAGGACAGTGTGGAGACCTCCATGCGCTCGCAGAGCTTCATGCACGATATCTGGCGCACTCACGAGCTTCCAACACGCAAACAAACACACACAACGTCGTTACGTTACGTTAATTGTTAAACAAGACGATCCCTGATCGCAGTCGTACCTCATCTAAAAAGCCCTTCATGCCGTACTTGTCCCGGTATTCCTTCATTTTCTCGTCCGAATACGGTCGATTCACTGCATGGCATTTTCCATTCTCCACATTCAAAATCGACGCTTTGATCCGAGGACCTGAATGTTCGTTTTGAAGCTCCCGTAGAATCGTATTGTAGTCATCGTAACACTCGGTTACTAGCGCACCCAGCAGCCATTTCGGAAGCGTGTCTTCAAGATACTTGGCGTGAATCGTTTCATTTAGCTTCATCTGGAAAGAAGAACAGTCGATCAATCGTCAACACACAGCCAACCTCGCAGTAATCCAAAGGCATCACCTACTTCGAGTGCCAGGGGTCCCCAAACTTTCCGCTTGAGTCGATGTTGATTGTTTTTGACCCAATCGGCAGCCCGAATACAGTCGGGATCGACTTTCTGCAGCGCGAATCGACGCTGCACGTCTTCGTTTTGCAGTTTTTCAACTTTCCGACGGACTTTGGTCTGTTCATTGTCAAGGTACACGAGCTCCCGTGCAAGAGCTTCGCGTTTACTGCGGATTTCCGTCTCCTCGAGATTCTTTGCTCGCTGTTCCTTCTCCAACTTGACCTTTTCTTCTTTCAGCTTGGCATCATCCACCATGTCAGCCCGTTGTTTCTTCCACTACGCAGACCAACAAAAGCTCTCTTGCTTAGTCAAAAGGATTCATTCCATCCATAGGGATCCAGTAGTACAAACCTCGACCATGTCGCGTTCCAAGCGCTCGAGTTTTCGACGCGTGGCGACGTGTTGCGTCCGTAATTCCTTGACATCCATAGACGTTTGTTCTTGCGCACTTTCCATGGCATCAATCTAGCAATACAAATTCACATGTCGTGAAAAGGATGATCCACACAATTCAAGCGTGAAAACGTGGGCACGTACGTGACGCTTTTCCTGTCGAAGCTTTTCAATCAATTGTCGCTTTTGACTCTCGACCTTTGCTTTTCTAATGCACATAAATCATCACTCACAGATAGAGTTAGTGAACAAATTCGTGGCGTTTCCCGCCACCCGCCACGCACGCACGCACTCGCTCTTGACGTCTTCGAGCTTGATCGATTCTTTCTTTAAAAGATTCGCAAGTGGTTCGACTTTTTCTTTCCGTTCCATCTGGAAAGTGACACGCAATAACCAATAATATGGTCTTTTTGTCATTCTTCATTTAATGACTAAAACAACGCGGCAATAACGTTTACCATGATCTCCTCTTTACACCGTCGCTTTTCTTCTTTCAACTCTTCCACTTGACGTTTTGCTTCTTCAAACTCGAGCCACATACACTTTTTCTTCATCATTTCCGTCTACAATAATATTTTCGCCAACATCCATGAGAATCAGTAGTTAGTACATGTTTTTATTGCCATAATTTTATTTATTATTGCACCTCTTCAATCCGCGCTTCATAGTCTTCAATTCTTTCCACTTCTTTCTCTCGCTCAGCATTTTCACTCTTCTTCAGCTCGAGCGCAGCACGTGCATGTTCCAACTCCTATATAAAAAAACCAGCATGAATCTCTTTCTTTTTCTCGATCTTTTTCTTGTACGAAAGTCACCCTTTCTTACCCGTCCTTTGTCCAATATATTGTGCTGCAAGTGAATAATTTCTTCGTGCTTGGATGCCAAGTCACTGTTTGTAATGGCACTTTCCGTTGCTTTCAGTAGCTGGACTGGGTTCATGCGTGCAAATTCGCCCACTTTGTCTTGCGGTAAGAATTGGCACAAATTGTCAATCTGAATACAAGCAGCTTCCATCATCTCCACGACTTGTTTTAACGTCGAGTCCTTGCCATTGACTTGCCACGTGCTTTTATTGTCGCGAAAAAGATTGCGACGAATTATTTTATTGCCACGTTCGAAAAATAATTCAATTTCGGTATAGCCACTGTCTTTTTCATGCCGAACAAATTGGCCCACTTTATCGGCTCGTCCTAATAGCTACACAATAATTTCATCATCTAGTTAGTAATAGTTACAGTATGTATGTATTGTAAATATGTTGTATGTGAACGTTACGTACGCGAGTACTTCCGGCTAGCCCGACACAGAGAGCACAGACGATCGAACTTTTGCCCGTGCCATTAGGTCCAAGAATCAGATTCAACCGAGGTCCAGGAAAAAACTCAGCGTCAGAGTAGGTAAGGAAATTGTGCAACTTGACGCGGAAGATTGAGCCGTCCACAAATTCCTGTGAGCTCGAGTCGCTCATGATAATAGGTAGTGAGTGAGGCATAAAATCTACAACCCCTATACAATGATAGAAATGATATTGTGAATTTCTAATGTAACCACGAAAATTGCAATAAATTATTGTGTAAGAACATGGCTGCCCGAGCAACTTGGCGGTCGGTGCCTTGGCCTCGCATCGGTAAGCGCCATGCAGAGCTCAAGACTGTCCCAATGCGCAGTGGCAGTACACTGTTTGCCTCGTCGAACGAAACTTTGCCATTCACTGGCTTCGAGCTCCTTTTCCTCGGGACAGGAGCCGGGTCTCCATCCGTAGAACGGAACCCAACGAGTGTCTGCCTGCGTCTAGCTCGCAATAATTGGATGTTTGACTGCGCCGAAGGAAGTTTACGACAGCTGAGCAAAAGTATCATTCGCGCGCCATTGACGACCAAGTTTTTCATCTCGCATTTGCATGGAGATCACGTGTATGGGCTGCCAGGGATGCTCAGTACGCTCGACAATCACAATGCCGAGTATCAAGACCCGGAGACAAAGGCAAAATGTGCCCGATCAATTGACCTCTATGGTCCTCTCGGACTCTTTTCCTTTTTAAACTCTGCCTTTTCAATCAGTAGCACTCGACTAACGCATCTCCAGATCACAGTGCATGAATTAGTCTGTCCAGACATGCTCAAGAAAGCGTCAGCGTACGAGAAATTCATGGGAAAAGCACCAACACATCCCGTAAGGAGGTGACTTTGTTCATGCGTCTTGTGTGTCTGAGGGTAGCGTGGATCTCAAGGTTTTCATGTCTTATAGAGTTTGAAACGAAAGTGGATTCATGCCGAGGCCGGGGAGGTCTGGAACGTGTTGGATGATGGCAACTTGATGGTCAAAGCTGCAACGTTAAAGCACACAGTGACGAGCTTCGGGTAGTGTCTTTTTCTCACTTGATTCCATAGTCACGTGAACAAGCTAACACAACCTGTCGATATATATCAATCAGGTATGTTGTGGAAGAATATCCGTTTCCTGGCAAATTAAACTTGGACGTACTTCGTGAACGCAAGTTACCCCCTGGACCAAACTATCGTCTCCTCAAGCTGGGTCAAAGTGTCGAATTGCCAAATGGCCAACTTCTCCATGCATCTGAGGTTCTCTGCATCGAGTTGTGATGATTTTTTCATCATATGAGTGGACTAAAGCAGGGTGTTTTTCATTGACATGCGATAGGTAACGGGACCAAAAGCTCGTGGTCGAAAGGTGGCAATACTTGGCGATTCCGCCGATTCGTCCCGGATGTTTGACATTGCGCAGAATTGCGATGTACGTTCGGTCGCTAACTGTCCTTCCTTCCTTCCCTCCTTCCTTCTACTGTGTGATGGATGACATATTCCTTGCTTGATTCTTCTCTTTTCGTAGGTCTTGGTTCATGAAGCAACACTTAGTCATCGAATGGTGAAACAGGTACAACCGTGTGTCGACTCGGAAGGAACTTCTCTTCCCCTCCTTGACACTTTCTTTCCTGATTGATTGATGAATTAATTAGGCATTGAAGCGTGGCCACTCGACCGCTCGGATGGCAGGATACGCGGCCAAGAAAATGAATGCGACCTTACTCGCGTTGACGCACTTTAGCCATCGATTTCGGCATTGGTCCGAGGATTTCAACGCCGTCACAACACTTCATTTGGCATTAGAAGCTCAGGAATCGTTCGGTCGACTGGCAGTTGTCCCGGCGTCAGACTTGCTTCGGATCCCAATCCCACGTCCTCCGCACGAAGAGGACACTTCGTAACAAACAAATACAATAATTGTCGTACGCTTTAGACTCTAAGTCATGATTGATCAACTCGTTTAGCCAGTTCGCAAAGCAAAGGAGCGAGATCATGACCAGCCGCTGCCTGTGGCAGACAGACCTCTTATGTAGAAGGTATCGGCAATTCCCTTAGAAAGCTGTTCCTTGGGCTTGAGTAATAACCTTCTTTGGCAACTTCAATTACTTTCACGACATTATTCGAAGACGAGACACAATCATCCAATCCATGAACGAGAATGATAATCTCTCCGCACTGAATCAAACCGACTGCTTTGGCGTGTGCAATAGCTTGTAGCGTTAAATCGTCTATCCCTGTCATAGAGTCCACCACCAACGCCGCAACTCCTCTGTATCAATACAAATAAATAATCAAAGTGACACACAACATCAGTGGATGTTTCTCTACTAGCCTTTTACGTTGGAAACGTACCTGGATACTCCCGTAAGTTGTCGCGCCGTTAACGTAGAAGACGTGACAGCTAATATATTGGCTTTTGGACGGTACTTTGCGAGCAATTTGGTGCTCATGCCGGTGTCAGTGATTGAAATGATCAATTGAACGTTCATGTCGAGCGAGATTTCGACGGCCGAGCTGGCTACGGATTCGCACAAGCTCACGTGCTTGCTATTTGCAGCCCGGTGGAGACGATACAGTTCCGCATAATCAAGGGCTTGTTCAGCTTCGACACAAATCCGTGCCATCGTTTCAACGGCCTCTTGTGGGTACATGCCTTTCGCCGTTTCAGCTGACAACATGACTGCATCAGTACCATCGAGCACTGCATTCGCTACATCGGTACACTCGGCGTTCGATGGAACAATTTTCTTGGTCATGGATTGTAACATTTGCGTGGACGTGACGACCGGTTTCCCCGCGCGATTCGCTTTCCCAATAATCATTTTCTGCGCCAAAAACACGCGTTCTGGTGACAGCTCCATCCCCAGATCACCACGACTCACGTGGATGCCATCGGCTTCTGCAATAATCTCGTCAATGTTTTGCAGCGCCTCGAGGCTTTCAATTTTCGCGTGAACGCGAATATGGCGACCGGCGTCGCCAAGACATTGTCGTATCGCGCGCACATTGGCCGCAGAGCGCACAAACGATCCAGATACAATGTCAACTCCATTGGGAATGGCAAACTGTCGCAAATCATCTTGATCCTTTTCCGTGATCCCTGGGATCTGAATCGCCGCTCCTGCACACATGATTGCGAGACGTCAATTGGTTGGTTATCATCATCATCACTAGTGAGCTCTATCTCTACCTGGTAGATTCATGTTTTTTGTTTCTTCCAGCAAATGATCGTTATGGACTTGTACAATGATGGACTGCGATCGACATTCGACGACTGTCATAACGAGACTTCCATCGTCGCACAAAATCTTGGACCCGATGGATACGGACGTAGGGAGCAGCTCATACGTACACGCAATGCGCGAACTGTCACCTTGTACTTCATACGCGGTCGTGATCTCAAGCGTCTGTCCGGCCTTGGTAAGAAAATCACATTCCAATTAATTTATTCGATCACTCGTAACCAGAACTATACCCTACCTTTAACTGTACAGGTTGGTGTCCTTTTAAAAAGCCGCTTCGAATCTCCGGTCCTTTTGTATCTAACAGCACTGCACAATGACAACCTGGTCGCGCTGCCATCGCTCGTCTTAAATTCGTCAAGCTTTGCATATGCACGTGATGGTCCCCATGGGAGAAATTCAACCTTGCGACATTCATTCCTGCATCCAAGAGATTTCCTACAAGATTCCTTATTAGGTATTTTACCCAAAACTGAAACCACGAACAAGGCAGCAACTTTCCGTACCCAACATTTCTACCGACCAAGACGCTGGCCCAATGGCACAAATGATCTTTGTCTTGCGTGCACGTGTCGTCGTTGGTGTCAAAATCTGCGTCAGCTCAATGCCAACGTGAAAATGCTGTGGTTAAGACAAATGAACTTCAGTAATTTCCAGCAGAAGAAGAAGAAAAGAAACATTGGCGACATACCACAGGTTCTTGGGCAATTGACAACGAGTCCGGTTGAAATACAGGATCATATTCCTGCGACAAGGAATGATAGCGACGCCAGCTACCAAAACGTACGGGCGGAAAGCCATTCACACGAACTTTGTCATAAGCGGACGACGGCGTTCGCAAGATGCCGTCGTCTTTTGTCCAATGCCGCGGTTGCCCTGCACGCGTCAACGTTCCTGTTCGAAGATGTCGTCGTCTTGTTGCAGCTTCTCGATCGCTCACAGTTCGACGCATTGGCGGCACAAGTTACCTACCGTACTCGTCGTCTAGGTAACACAATTCCGTTATGCGAGCATTATTTATTTATTTTAGCTTCTTCAACTCTAAACCCGCGGGTCCAAACAAAAATACGCACAGCCTGCAAAACCCAACCCGTGGATGATGAGTAAAAAAAATGCCGGTGGAAGAGTGTGAAAAGATGCCCCCAATGCGGAAAGCGTCGCCCACACTACTAAGGACTGTGCTCGATCGAGGAAAGGTATCTAGGGATTTGCTCTTGCACAACGAAAAGAATGCCTCCATCATCTTAGACGATAAGGTGTCAAGAGAAACTCCTTGGACACCCAAAAGCCTGGGACGAGCCAAGACTGCGATCATATACAAGGTAGGACAAAAGTTTGGCAATATGGTTCTACTTTTTCTGACGGGCTAAGTTTTGTGTGCATTTTGAATATAGCAAACGCTCAACGATACGTTGCTCGTGCTGGAACGCAATCTATTCTTTATAAGTGGATGGGTGCCATACTTTGTGTCGCTGCAAGAGGATAGCATCCTTATGTTTGCGAATCGTGAGAAATGGGAACAGGGACTAAACCCCGACAAGGTGAGTTAGCATCGATCGATTGCTGCAACTTTTAGTTCATGTTCATCATTTTCTTGCAACCATTTCGTCTTTCTCTCTAGGTACTTGAGCTACACCATATGCTGGTGCTTGGCGATATGAAAGTCGATGTCGTTGAAAGTTATTTATCGCAGCAAGACAACGATGGCAGCTTACGACTGTTTCATCGTAAATTATCAGAGCTGGACAAGGTAACTCTCTCCTTTCTTTAGCTAAAAAGCACTACCGCAAGACATTGATGATGTATTCTATCCCACTGTTTGGGATACAGTGGCTGAACGAGGCGCTTGGACAAAGCTTGGTTGTGTCTTCCGGAGGTGTGGACAATCTTGCGGTGACCAATCCAAACGCGACTGCGCACTGTATACTGGAATTTGGCTCATACAATCAAAACACTTTCGAATTGTGGACCAAAGCGATCCGCCACATTTTAATCTCTAAACGAGAAAAATATATGAAAAGCTCACGCGTTGGTCAGAACGAAGAACTCATAGATAGAGAATCCAGCGATGGAGTGAAAAAGGCTTGGGTGTCTCCAGGGCACGATTCTAAAGTGACTTTGCTCAAAAGTGAACTCTGGTGTAACCGTGTGCTCTCTGGAGAAAAAGAAAAAGCTGAGTCTGAAATTAGGCGAATAGTCGCGATGGAGAAGCTTGTAGCCCAAGTTAGCCACTCCCAAATGGCTTTGCTTGTGTATGAGAAGGTAAGCCGAGTGCACGAGTTGTTCTTGGCCAATAGTAGACGAGAAATTGAGGGTCTTGATGGAAGAGAAAGCCCGATGCCAGCAGAAGTTCTAAACTTTTTCGTTGATCATCTCAAGAGGAAATACGCAGTGTTTTTGATGCTTGCACTGACCTACGGAGTCGACGAAGAGGAGATTCGGGAAGCACACGAGCGAATGTGTCGAGAAAACGCTGCTGTAAATGCAGGAGTTGGTGGCGGCAGCGGAGAGCAACAACGAACCGTTGCTTCGTACGGTTTCGAGGACCCCGAAAGCCTCGAGTTGTATGAAAAATATCGTGATGCGGCCTATAATTACCACAAAATAAATTACGGCGAGGAAAATGCGGCGGAAGAGGAAGATGCCATCATGCATCTCCCTGTCATGCTGCAAGTTGCAGTCGTTCGAAAGGATGTCGAGGAATCAACTGCCATGCGCTCGATTTTGAACACCGTCAAGGCTCGTCTACTTAAGCATTGCACTGGAAAGAATGAATGCTAGGCTTGTTCCATGGGCATCGTATCTGTCATCAAATAAAGTCCGGTGTAACGTGAGGAAACAATGCACAAAGTTCATTTTGACGATGTAAAATAAAAAAATGAATGCGTATTTCGTTATCCTTTTGTCTTACTCCATCAAACGCATGCCTCATAGCCTTCTTCGATATTCGCAAGTGCTGCGTCAATGTGATCATGAATCTCGTGCACCAAGTGCCGAAAATTCGGGTCGTTGACGTAGTGTTGGACGAGCAAAGCCATCCCAAAGTCTGGTTCCTCCGACTGGATAGAAGAAATCTCCGAATCTTCGACAAGAGGATCGACCCCTGCATAGAATAACGCTACGTTATCCTGACAAAGAAGACTTGAACGCCACCTACGTACGTACCCCACGTATCCATCATCGACTCGGCAGCTCGCAGAGCTTCGTTCTGGTCCTGTAAACGAACACTAGAGCAAAACCAATTAGCAGTAATTTACTCAAGTACTGATTTTACAGCATCATCACTGTCTTTCGGACGTTAGGGCATCGCCGTTGTCGACAACAACCCGCAGTAGTCTTCCTCGGACTCGCACACTCTTGATCTGTTTATACGAAACATTTAGCACAGCTGAAGAGATGGACGATGGAGAACCCGCGTAGAGTTTCAGATTTCGATCGTCAATAGTCATAGCAAAACGTCGACGCAATGCTTGAAGTTTTCGACGAGCCCCGGTACCTCCCCATTGCCGCACAACCTGCACTTCAAACATGAAGATCGCGATAACTTCAGCTTTAGTTGAAGTCTAAAGCGGCGGGTCGGGTTTCGACCCGCGAGTATGTATTGTGAGATTCATCCCGTTTGGCTAAAAGAATAGTAAATCTGCCAGATTAAGAGGCTTATTTACTTTTATGAACCTTATTAAATAAATAAATACGTCATGTAACCCGATTTATTAGCTTATAAGGTGGGCCTTACAAATCAGAGAAAGGCCGATTTCCACGACGAATGCCGGTTCTGTGACTGGCATTCTCCGACAAATAGTTTTCAAAACGGCAGTGCGATGCTTTATGATCTCTCAGTTTAGTATACAGGTAATGCTGATGCGACAAGGCTTTTGTTAAGGAGGGATACACTCCGATTTGGAGCGTTTTTCGTGAGTTCCGCAACTCGGCACTAAACTTCCGAAAAACGCTCCAAAGACGAGAGCCGCTCGGAACGTAAGTGTGCTTGTGCTGGAGTTTATATTGCTTATAATGATACTGATGTGTGTCTTTAATGCTAGTGGAAGTTTCGCTACTGTCAAAAGCGCTATTAGCGAGGCCGACAACTTGCGTTGGGCTATTAAATGCATCGATAAGGCGAGTTTGACGACAGAAGACGAAGAAGCACTGCGTATCGAAGTGGAAGTGCTACAAATCGTCCATCATACGAACATTGTGCAGCTAAAAGAAGCGTTTGACTGCCACAAGACCTTCTACATGGTGATGGAGGAGATGAGTGGCGGCGAACTCTTTCATCGTATCGTAGAAAAAGAGAAATACTCGGAAAAAGAAGCGAGTCGCGTAGTGAACAAGCTGGGGAATGCACTACTATATTGCCATCAAAATGGCATTGTTCATCGCGATATAAAGCCCGAAAACTGGTTGTATCAATCTCTAGAGGAGAGTGCAGAGATTAAAATTGCTGACTTCGGCTTGGCAAAAGTTATCAAGGGCAACGTGCTCATGCAGACAGCGTGCGGGACACCTGGTTATGTTGCCCCCGAGATCCTTGGAGGTCGTCCGTACGGAGCGGAAGTCGATCTCTGGAGTCTTGGAGTGATCGCGTACATTTTATTGTGCGGTTTCCCTCCTTTCTACGATGACAACAACGCCGCGCTCTTTCAGTGAATCAAATCCGGTGTTTACGACTATCGTTCCATCATTTTGATTTCATATAAGTGTGCAGTCCGCGGTACCTGAATGTATTTTTATCGAACGTACTGCTGTTCATTTGGGTCTCGCTATCCATGTACGTGAGTTTTGACACTTTCAACAAGTTGCAAATGCTCTTTGGTGAGTCGTTTCTATACTCGTATTCGGACCAAACGGCTATTTTCATGCAAATGAAAGAAGCGATTCGAGTGCTGGTATGGATTGCAGTGGCAAGATTGATGCGGACGAAGTGGCCGTCATGCTCGAGACCAATTTCATGAAATAGGTGGCTGATTGCGGTGAATATGCTTTTGCTAGAACGAGAGTTTGATAGATTAATATACATACTCGGTGCAGATCATAGTAGAGATATTGTGCTTTAGTTTAAGAAGCATAATAGACAATTGTACAATCTCCTCTTTGCTCGAAACAAGCGATTGAAACATAACTATCAAAAACTGTCACCAAATTGTCGCTTTAGTGGTAACAATGCCGATGTAACAGTATTTTCGTCATCAGAGCTTTTTTCTTTTAAAACTGTTAAAACGTCGTTGCTGATTTCTTGATCTTTCACTAGGGAATACTTTCGCTTAGCGTCTGTAAATTTAGTTGTAAGGAAATTTCGAAGAGCTAAGAATTCAAGGAAAAACATGTATTTTTATTCGAATAAAAATCTTTTGTCAGAGCTAGCGAGAAATGTTCCCGGTGTCGTAACATTGGGTGTATTCTGCTATCTAGCATGGTAGATCCGAACTAATCCATTTTATGCCGGAATGGTTTATCAACAGAAAGAGAATTTTAAATGCAGGAAAACCCGATCCGCGTACCCCTATTTCACATTCCGAGTAACCCTCAATAAGATCATTTTCATACCCTCGTAAACAGCCAATTTGGGACAGGCAAATAACTTAAATTCGACAATAAGTTAACTGGTAGAAATCGAACTCTGTTCGATAAATAATAAAGGTGGTCCATTTAGTCCTTAGCTAACGGCTACTTCGAACCTATAAAGACTAGAAGGTAATCTAGACTTATTTAACATGTTAGTCGGGTCCTTGCTCGGCAAACTTTGCTTTTCTTGGTCTGGTCGTGATCCGGTGCTGGGTCTAGGTTGTTAATTTTAAACTGCTTAACAGTCGAATCCCGTCTCCTTTCACGACACTGTCTTGAAAAACAACTTGGTCCCGGGGCAGCCATCGCCACGCCGAAACAATCCCGCAAAATCCTTTCCAGAGTCGTTTACCCTGTTTGTCGTCGAAAATGTCCATAAGCAATCCTGGATGTGGAGGCCCCGTAGGCATATCCTCACCCCCTTGCATCCATATCATAGGAGCTGGCTCGCTATGAGACCAGCCTCGTGTATCGTGAGCAAAATTCGCCACTGCACTTATCACTGCGAACGGTAAACTCGCCTTTCCTCTCTTGTTCGCCGCACATCCTGTCGCTGGGTGGCGGTTCTTTAGGTCCGGTTCCCCGTAACCCTTGTTTGGTCTTCTGCATCCTTTGACTTGAAGTCCGTTGGACTGAGGTGAAAGTGTCGTACTTCCACCTGCTCTTGTTCGTAAACACGTGGTGTTCCTTCATTGTTAGCAATTTCAAATTGCAAATTTCCTTCTTCCACAATGTAAAATTGCATCCTTGATCCTGGGTGTGATGACCTCGCAGGCCCTGTTTCACATCCTGACATTCCTCCGGTAATAGTAACCGGTGCGTGCACAGTTGGTCTTAGGTGAGGTGGCCCCGCAGGCTCGTCCACACCTCCAAGCACCCTTCCCTGTGAGGGCATCGTTAAACCTGGGTGTGATGGCCCCGTAGGCACTTTTTCACACCCTGTCGCAACTCCGATATTCGCGGCGTTTGAGTACGCCGTTGGTCCTGGGTGCTGTTGAGTCTCCTTGCTCTCCATAGTCACAATGCAGTCAAGAAGTTGATTCTTCGATAACCGCTAGTAGATAGTCAATCAAACAAACTTCCACAGGAACTTGTTTAAAGTAAATATATTAAGAGGTGTTATTCCTACTCATGCAAATACCTAGCGAGAAGCACAATCGCAAATGGTGGGTTTCATAACTTACCTTATTGTGATGTGTCAAAAACTCACCGTCAGCAGCGATAAGTGCGGCGGTGAACTCTGCTCAGGACAATCGGGACTGGCCCCACATAGAGCCAGTTCCAGCGCCAACGAGGAAAACACTTGGGAGTGTAGGAGAGCCTACGGGGCCACTAGTTATGAGACCAGAGGGTCAAGATGATGCAAGGCAAGTTAATCTGGGAGAAGACGGACAAACAGATTTGAAGAAGGAAGGCAAAACATTGCTCGAGTTGGTGAAAAAGCTCGCGGAAATAATGGATCGACTGGTTGTATCAATGACGTGGACATGGAGAATTGTGGTTTTTATCAATTCAATGCGGTTAGGAACGAAGATGCTTATGGCGTCTTTGGTAAATACACCAGAGAAGAAACCTTACGCGGAAGAGCATTTTAAAGGACCAACAGGAAACCTTGGAGGATACCAAGACATGAAGTTTCCTGCTCAAAATGTTCCTGACATGAAGTTTCCTGCTAAAAACATTTAACCTTTGTTTAAAACACCGTCAGCAAAAGATTGCAAGTTATCAACCAGGGCGTTTGATGGTACAGAAGTCTATCGCGGCTTAGGTGCTGGTTTTAAACAATGGAGCACGAGATTGATAAGACAAGTTACAATTGCAGAATCAGCGTGTGGTTATCCATGGACGGAAGACGAGAAGATTGACCTGCTACAGCGTAAACTCCGAAAGATATTACAATCGACAAGTGGATTCGTGGTGGAATGAAATGCCCACGTTGGTTTGCGTGATGAATAAAATGCTAAACGCATTTCACTCAAGTATAACGCCTGCACAATCGATGAAACTTTTTACAAGCAGGAAGCATCCAAAACGGAATTGGAACGAGCATTATTTGTATTTGGTCGAATTTTTTTTAACAGTCGGGGGTAGCGAGCCGTTGGTAGTGGATAATGTCGTACAGTACGCATCAGCAGAACTAAAGACGATTCTCATGGCAAAGTATCATCATACCAGCACGGATTACCTGCGGCAGGCCGAGGAATTATGCCAATTTGCACAAGCGGTGATAAGCGATTCGAAACAAGGCAGGAGCTTTGAAAATGAAACTGTTAATTACGTTGAAAACAAGCCTAAAGGATAGGGCGAACCAGGGCACTTTCGAGCGAAATGTCCCAAGAAGAAAGGAAAATAGTGGACTTTAAATTGGCAATTATGGACAAAATCTCAAGGTTTGAAGGAAACAAGTGGATCTTGGATAGCGGTGCAAGTATGCACGTTGCCAACGACAAACATATCTTTGGGATGCAGAAGATGTGAATGGAAAATGTTTCCAAGCTGACGGACAATCTTTGGGAACTTCCCAGAAGAAATGGATTAAAATCCAAGTAAAAGTGGACACCGAAGCGCGAACGATCAAGCTGGAATATGTCTTTTACGTGGAAAATCTAGCAAGAAACATTTAATCTTATAGTTTGCTTGTGGAAAAAGGATGTGAAATGTCGTATATTAACGGAAGAAGAGTCATGAAACATCGAGAAAGCAAGCAAGCAGTTTTTGAAATAACGAACAATGTGCTCACAGTGAATGTCGAAGTTGAAAAGGATCATTTCGAAAATAAAGAAAATGTTTTCGCTGTTCTAGAAGAAAATGAAAGGGAAGTTGACAGCGGAAACGACGTTTTGAAGTAGGATCGTTGATGCATTTTCATGCAAGGCTCGGTCATTTGAACTACGACGCCATTGAACGGATGGCAAAGGATCCGAGTTTTGGAATCTCGCTCACGGACCACAAAAGGATGAGTTGCCTCATGTGTGCACAAGGGAAGTAGTCGAAGAAAGCAAGACCAAAAAAGGACAGAGGAGAAAATGCACCTACGGATCGCATTGGGAGCGCGATATGCTCCAATTTTAAGGGACCGATCACGCCCAAAGAATGTAGGAAACAAGTACATGGTGAATTTTGTGAATTTTAACTCAAATTACGTGCGAGTTTTCTTAGCAAGGACAAAAGATGCAGCCGCGAAAATGTTTGAACATTTATTGGCGTTTTTTGAACGGCAGTTAAACCGCAAGGTACATGTTCTGAGAACCGATGGAGGTGACGAATATCGAAACCTAAAAGGTTTTATGGTTTTGCAGGAACACAGGGGTGATGCGGCAAATTAGCGAGGCCAACAACCAGTCCCGCAACGGAAAAGCGGAACGCATGCACTGAACCATAATGAATATGGATCGGTGCATGATATTTTCATGTGGAGTTAGCTAAATTTTTTGGGGCGATACAGTGTAATACGCTGTCTATTTTATCAACCGGAGCCCTAAAACGGAAATGCAAAGAAAATGCCGCCACTGGAGGTATTAACCGGAAAGAAGCCGAATCTGGGAGATTGTTGCTTTCGGTTCGCCATGCTCGGTATACAGAAATCCCGGCGAGAATTTCCTAGCACCCAGGTCTCAAATTGGATTGATCATTGAAAAGAGCGAATAAGTCAAGGGCTACAAGGTTTTTTTGAAGGACGAGAGTAAAGTTGTGGCTACACAACATATACAAAACATGAGACTCTGGACGCAACACAGAACAAGCTACGCTTTGACTTCTGATAAAGCTTTCGCGATGATAGAAAAGACGTTCTTCAACTCTTGTACTAATGCTTCCTCGTATGTTTGTGTTAAATTATTCCGATTCCAGCTATAGTAAGATATCCCATAGCGCCGCATCTGGTGCTGTGATTACATTGCAACTTTGCGATCAGTTTTTGGATTGGGCGTACTTGGCTAAATGATTCTCAGTGCGTCAAAACTGGTTCAATTTGATTAGAGACAAAAGCAGGCTACGAAGAACAACCGGGTCGGCGCATCGGGTGATCATTCGCACAATCAGGTTGTAAGTGAACGCGGTAGCGGGGACCTTGAGACACCTCACATCAACTGTACCTCCCCTCCTCCGTGACGGGGTCATAGTGGTTCCCGAAACTTGTCCGGGATATGCTCTCAAGACGGGGCACGTTCCGCTCCTTTGCGCTCAACAGTCATGCACAAAGCCTTTATCGCCAACCAATGACGACGCGCATGGCCCTCAGGGGAGCGTTTGGCATTCTGCCTCTTGTGAGTCGTATTTCAGTCATCAAAGCCAATATAACCAACCGCAAGAATAAACTCACAAAGTTTCACCTCGTTACACTTATACTCCAAATAAGAAATGTTTCAGTTATTATACAGATAAAAGTGCAAATTTCAGCTCCAAGTCAATTGTTCCCACGTTATGAGCGACAATTTATTCTAAGTCAAACGCGAGAACGCAAACCTTGAGTAGGTCCCATACGCACACATGACAACTTAGTGCCAGGGGAGTGTCGATGTCACACCCAAAGAACCAGAAAAACTATGAAAAATCTCTTTAGGTGAATGGAATAGACAGACCAGTGTAAAACCTCCTGATGTCTATTCCATTCTCCTCGAGAGATTTTTCATAGTTTTTCTCTCAAACAAATGGTCAAAAGCCCCTCAGTGCCCTATTGAGCGCCTCGCGTTCCGCGCCTTGGTGCGCTCCACGCTCACCAATACATACTTATACTTTTTTCTCTACCTCGGTTCCTCCCTCGTTGTCGCTACCTTCTCGGACTGCAAAAAAGTATCTGTACAAGTTGTGGAATCCGCTCAAAGAGTTCGAGATCGCGTTCGTGGCTGCCACCGGGTTTATTCACGAGTGACACCGCTTCAACAAGACAGCCAAGTCAACGGTGATTTTGGAGCAGTATCGTAAGCCGTGAGAGTGGCAACACTTTGCACTTCAGGACGCTTAAGTGAAACCTCATCGCTAGTGTGTCGGTTGGGACACGCTTCTTGGGCAAGATTCCTCTTCATAATGGCTTCAACTTCACCGGATCCTACAAGTCGGTCATAGTCGGGCACTCGCTCGTTGTCCAGGTGTCTAAGACTGGCTCTGTGGTCACGATAATCGGCTCAAATGGGTCGGAGGACTTCGCGTGGGTCTTACGTTTGTCGTTTTGAGTTCTCGTAGACTCATTGAGGCGTGGCAGAGTTGTTTTTGCCAGCTTTTATATTTTCCTAGCACACATATCGCCTGACTGTTTTTACTAGTATGTGCGTTTGACTTGCTTTGTATTTTTGATTACATTTCGACATCGTTGGAAGTTCTCCTTTACCAATGACTTACTGAATACATCCGCGTGCATTTTGTTGCTGTTACAATAGTGAATAGTAACCTCTCTGGCATCTCAGTGGCCAAGATTTCCCAAGGCTTAGTCTTCATTAGCTTGTCAACCGCACCTGATTTCATCAAGCCGGGGCACCAAGCTGTTAGTGGAGGTGACTTGAGAGAAGGAGGGAATATCCAGAAAACGGGACGGGATAAGGAGTGAGCAAGTCGGGAACTGGAGACTCAAGTTTATCAGCTTTCGCCTGTACGAAGAAGTAGAGAATATCAATGTGTTTGCTATTCTTTGCAGTTCTGGGTTGTTGCAGATTTCGGTGCTTTGGTTGCCATCGAGAATATGTGTTGGCTTTGTGCTGGGGTCAATCTCTTTGAGCTGTAGCTTGAGGAAGATCAGTTCCTTTATGCAGTGACATAAAGCAAAGTATTTTGTCTAGCATGTCTCCGTGATACCCAGCTTATCGGACTGTTGCAGAACATAGATACGTATGCTCAAGAGGCGATAGCCTTTCTTGTTTTGTGGTAAACCAACGAGCATACGGTTGTTTATGGATTCTAGCTCATCTCGATGTGGTTCAGGCGTTAGGGCGAGCGCAGCAAAAGTGCGTCAAATACCCGACGACCAACGAATAAAGCGCCTATTGTTCGCATACAGAAAGAATGAATAAGCGACGTAACTGTGGAGTAACGAAGACCTTGAGGACTCACTCACTGATCATACTAACGACGCCAGAATGCAATGCCTTTATGAGCCACATCAATAATCCCGAGAGAACACTCCGTCGCAAAATTCGCAACCTTCAACAAGGAATCGTGGAGCAATGGCTCAGCCCTCCACCAAAACTTGGCGAAGACGTGGAGGACGACATCCGAGACTGGACGCTGGGAATTCAGCACGACGGCTACCCTGTATCCGAACGCAAAAGCAAAGAAGTCCATACAGCCATGTTTGATTGTACTATTGGTCGTGGCTGGTGCTCGCGTTTCCTGAAAAGATGTCACATACTGACTACGCGAAATGCTCAAGTGGTGAAACGCAACCGCAACAATATTTTATCTGCCATTGTAACGACGTTTGGTGAATTACGCGCGTATTTATTCTCTGCCCAACTGCGGCTCATAAAAATCGTGAAACAAAAGTAAAATTAAGATTTCTCGGTCGCTACTTGGCCGATTCAGCTAGTTTTGAATATTTTGTATAGAAAGTAGAGCGACAAACGAGGTATGTGTTAATAATTGTGATTTCAAGACCGTTCGGTGCGCTTACATACAAGGACCTGTTGGGACAACGTTGTCATACTGGCGACTGTTCTCGTAAATGTTTCGGCTCAAAATTGCTCATACATTCTCGACCAGATGAGATCCCGCGAGCGCGTGGTCCAGTCCATGACATTAATGTGACTCCTAAAACAATTCTCGTGTGTTACGTGATACATGAATTGAGGTATTACCTTGTTGTGGTAAGTATACTCAAGGCCGTAGTGATGAGAAAATACCCCGGAAGCGTCCACAGAGTCACCAGATCTTTGTATGCCATTCAGAAAGACCAGCTCGCTCTTGCCACAATGGCTACATGCTTCACACACAATAACTGCCCCCCCCTTCCTTGTTTTTCGTGTTACGTACTTGCGCGCCCCACGCTGCATGTCAGTATTCCAGTACTTTTTAAATCCATCAGGTCCATCCGAGTAAAATTCTTTACATTGGAGAAGATAGCACGCTGCCATTTATGACAACCATATCATTCACCCACTAAAAGCGGGCATGGATGTGCAACTTAGTCAGGCGCAGGGCACGGTTCATCTTGGCGTACACTATTCAGTCTATAGCTGCAATGTACCTTTTAATTGTGCATACCGAGACCGTCAAGTCTAACCTCGCTTTGAGTTGGAGAGGCCAAATACAGACCGGTACTCGCGGTGCGCACAAGCCTGCGAAAAAAGCGTAACTTTCGGCCGCCGACCTCGCTTTTTCTTGAGGCGGGGTATGCGCATCACGCGTGAATCAGTGGCCAGAGACCAACCAACCATCTTCGCTACCCCGCGCATGATGATGTCAGCCTCACATAGGCCGCCAATGCGCCCGCCCTATTCGGGTGTCAAGGGACCACGGCGAATCGTGGGAAATTAAACATTACAATTCAGTCGACAATAGTGATCATCACATAAAAAAGTAATACATTTATTATCTAACTAAACGTTGTATGGCTTTCGTTTCATCATTTGTGAGCTGGAGCCAAACAGGTCATTTTATGCAAGCGCGTCGAACATTCTCAAAATCACGATTATTGACACACACCTCGTTCTTCGCTCTACGTTCTGTACAGCATATCCAAACAGTGGGGATAAATCAGCCTAGTAGCGGCCGAGAAATCTTTATTTTATTTTTTTGTTTCACGAATTATGAACTGCAGAGTAGAGCTTTATTCTATATATAGAATATAAATATACATTCTTCCATGCATATTTATTTTCTGATTATTTATAGTCTCTATGTATAGTGTAATTTTTTAAGACAGAAAAAAAGTAAACTAATTTATCTTTAGAAATTAGAATTGAACTTTAAAATTGACCGTTAGTCATGATGGTACTAATCCCTTCTAATATTAAAAATTTCAGTGAAATATTCTAATTATAGGTTGAAATAATCGCCTCAATGATGGAAAAAGGGAGTGATTTGTTCCCTCCATAATCTTTCCGCTCTTAATTAATTCATAGAGTGGAGGCAGCGTTTTATGCCGCCTCGAAAATTGAGATGGAAATGCCGAGAGTTGTTACAAGAAATTGGAATGAAGGTCGGGCGTCTTATGGATAATTGATGCATAACCAAGCTGCAATTAAGGTTATCGAAGGCTTGGAAGGAAGCACGAAATGAAATGTGAATATTGTTTCAAAAGTAAAGGATAGCGAAATAAATGCAAACTACACTATACGCAAGATATGCTAGCTGGCAAATTTAGTGATAGCACTGGCTTATCCTTGACTAAGGATTTTCCATTGAAATTTGGTCTGAAGTGACAATGAACGAAATTCACTTCAAGAAGGAGTGTTGGAAAATGAACTTAACATTATTTTTTTTTTGATTAATTTAAATATTACATTTTTGATAGAAGAAATGATTTTGGTTCATTAACTATCTGGGACTATTTTTTCACGTCACAGATAATGTAGGTTACAAAACTCTTCGTTTATTTTGAAAGTTGTTTTCGACACTTGCATTAGTAGAAAGTTAATCACTTCTTAACACGCGGTTTAATAATTAAGTCCCTGCTTACTTGACTTCTCATCTACATCGACCTGGTAACTTGTGTTGCTATAATATCATGACTCAGCAAGGCATAAAATTCAACAGTAAAGACAAGTTTTTCTATGACTTATCGACTCAAATCGGCTTAAAAGTTTCAACTCTACTGCGTAATAGATAAAGATACTTTTGAACAGATAGTGTCAGATCAGAACTGGTGGTGACATCGCTATCCACCCGTCTGTCTGACGCTGTGGTTGCATCCATTGATACATCCAGATTACTCGAAGGGTGATCAGTCCCTGCGGTTCCGTCGCAGTCGATCGACAGGTTTACCCAGTCGATCGTTGGTTTGTGTTTGGACATCCAAGGGATGCCCAATGTTACATCGGACTTGTCGTCCAAAGTGAGGGAGATGAAATCATCCTTGAACGACAGTCAGTAAATCTCGAAGCGTGTGCGAATTACACGCTTCGGTTCAGAACCTTTTATGGTCCTATCAGTTGTAGTTGCCTCGACTCCGAGGCAACCGAAAATAAAAATTTCCAGTGTTGCAATAGATGCGCGAAGATGGAGAACTACACCCATGTGTATATGGCGCCGCGCCTGGCACCATTCATTCAGCGGACCGATCAGCCCGCTGGAACGCGACAACAATAGGGGCACCCCTCTGTTGATGCAAAAACGTGAACAGCCAGTAGGGGCCGGGCCCTACTGGAAGGGTTATCTCACATACCGACATCGTGCATGTGAGGATAATAGCCCCAGACGAGACAGTGTCCTGTCGACAAGTGTAGGTGAGGTGAATCCTATCATCACACTAAAGGTTAAGCCGCTTGGAAGCGATGTCTTCATGCGCGCTCTGTCTGAAACAGGGGTGTCGAACAACTTTGTTATGTCTTAAAGCCTAACATCATTGGACTTCGTGGAGGTAACCCACGAAGCATGCTGTGGTCAGCCTGGTTGGCAACAGGCGCACCCATCTTGCACTTTGTCGTGGTTTGTATTAACGTGGGACAAAGTTTGAGCCTCGTCGATTGATATATTGTTAATATGCTGAACTGTTAAGTCTAATGATTCTTGAGCCCTTCGATTCTTCGCAGAATTCGATGAAGACGATAGTATGCTGAAGTCTGAATGCTTTGGTCTGTAGCATCTCTAAGTCCATGGTCCAAAATGCTGAAAGACATTCTCATTCTCGAAAACTGACGAACGCTTACCCTACCCCTCCGAACCCCACAATGTACATGGCAGACACACAATATAACTGAAGGTTTTTGGGAATTACTTAAGGCCTACGCGGAGGTGGCAGTCATTACACCATGACCACAAACCTTTAGCTGATACTACGTGCTACGTGAATTAGGTAAATGTAGATACACATTCTGAAAATCAAGTAATAGTATGAAGTACCCGAGACATCAGTTATTTTATTACTTGCAAAATTAGGAATTGCTTTGTGCCTTTCATTTGGAGTGAAACACATTAGATTCATGATTGCCAATGGAAAGTTTTGGACCATGGCTTAAGTGTCTTCGGCGGGTGCCGGTAAAGATACTTATTGCGGAAAAGTCGTTCAGCCCCTTCATAAAGACAGTTACCTGCATCGCTGGAGATACTGGCTCGTGTAAAATATTTGAAAAATATTGCGCTTTCGGTGAGTAAGCTTGTAGATCCAGCTTACCTTGACGCAGATCAAGGAATAAGATCTGCATTTGAGTTCCTCTTCTGGGGATTCAAAATTGATCTTTAGCTCTCTTTTAAATTCCTGATATGTCAGGAACGCAGATATATCAGTGAACCTGCGGCCCATTGCCCATGCCCTGGCGCGCCCACCAAGTCATGTCGTCACAAAATATGCTTGCTTATGAGGTTCAAGAATCCATCTGCATAGAGATGACGCCTTCCGCCTCTGCAAATCATTCCGAAGGGGCTCACCCCCTTTGGCTGTGAAAGGCGGTACTCTTGACTTCACTGCCTCCAAGCTTGATGTAGGTGTTGATTGCAGCAATTGCCCCATTACTGACGTAGATCGCGCTTGTGAATAACATCGTTTAAAACGATTTATTATCTCCAGTGCCTCCTCCTTGGTTTTGCCCCGGAGGATGGAACTGACGTCGAACCCCATGGTTCTCATCATTTTCACTACCACGTTCACTTGACGTGATTGGTAGGGACGGAAAGCTTCCCTCACTAAGTCTTGCGCTTACTGGTGCTCGGCTGATGCCATTCTTGACCGAGCGGTTCTTAATACCAGCGCTCCGCTAAGTGTTTATCGGAACAAACAAACAGTGGTCGTTAAGACGGACCACAAAGTGCTACCAGGTGTAACAACAAGCTGTTAGAAGGTTAAATTGCAGTTAGGAAACGTTTAATTAGGTATGAAACAAGTGTAACTCGTTCCTGATAGATTAATTTATATATAAAGTAAATGAAGACTATTTATGCTTAGTTGTTGTATTTGAAACTCAATTATAAATTAGACACGTGGATACAAGATGGGAAAGGGTCAATCACTACTATTAAGTCTAAACAACAATACAAACATGCAATGTTAAACATAATCTGTATTATTACGTTAAATGTCCTTGTGCCGCCTCGGCAAGTTCCTCTATAAGTGACCGCTGGGTATTTCCCCGAATTCTTCTGTCGGGAGAAAACACGAAAGTCGAATAGAGTATTTCCTTCTGCAACTTGCGCTCCGAGCACGGTTCGGTCGGACCGTCGTCCCTTGAGCCGGCCCCTGTTTGGCTCATAACCTACCCAATTTAGGATCAGTAGAACCTGAAGTTACCACTTTGTGTACCCAGAATTAGACTAATTCAGCGCTTAGTTAGTGACTTAATTAAAGAAGATAGCCCAAAACAGGCGGGGCTCCGGGGATGTGAGGATGAAGGGATAATGAGAGCTAACCTTCGATCCCTGCTCGTCTACTATGGGAGTAAGTGCCCCGCACTACTCCCTGCCACATCTCATCCTCACCTATGCCAACGCCCTATATATATTAGGTTAGGCATATCTAATATCTAACTTTTTGCATGTTCTGATCCACGCTCTTCTACCTGTCTTAACACTACCCCTCGATACCTGCATCGGATCTAGCTTCATTTTTTTCGTAACATTGAGCCTATCCTCGAGTCTAGCGTCTTGTGCTGACAGGTCGCTCGCCCCGCCTTGCGGTCCTACTTTACTATTCTAATTCTGACTAGCTGCATCACTCTCCACTAATCCTACCTATAGTGCAAATCACTCGTTCTTTCCTTCAGGGTCCTGTTCTTCCCCTGTTTCCATAGCTTCTTCCTTTGATAGCTTTTGTTCTAATGTGTGCCTTCGCGCGTGAAGTTTAACGTCCTTTAGAATGTGATACAGACACAAAAAAAATAATACTGGCGAATGCCCCCCCCCGGATGGCAGGAGAGCAAAACCTCAGTCTGTGAAGATCACTCGCGGAAGACTAATGTGATTTGCAGTGAGCAAGCTCTTGATCTGTTTAGCAACCCACAAAAAGTTACTCTCGGTCTCGCCGCGAAGAAAACTCCTGAGCAACGCGGATCGTGTTGCTCATCCTGGTGATGCCAACGATGTTCTGGATTGCATGTTGAATCTGTTCATGCGGTACGTACATTCCACCAGAAGGAGTCAAGATTTTGTCGATATATGTCGATCGCGAAGAATATGTGCATCGAGCACTGCTGATTGTCGACTCTGTGCACGACAAAGTACCATTCTAAAAGTCCAACAAAATATATTCGATCCTGCTCATGCCACAAGCACTTTTGTTGTTGCTCGTGCTCTTTCGTTGTACACATCACGACGAATGCAGAGGTCCGCGTGACCATGGTTAGCGCCTGCGTATGCCGGTCCCGATATGATCACATACTGCTAAGAGCGAGGAGACCGTCGATGAGCTGGAGCATGATTATGCAGATAGCTTTACCAAGGCGCTCAGTTTGTCACTAAAAGCCTTCTCCAACGACATCTCTGACAAGTATAACGCGCACAGCCATCGGAAAGTTGTAGAACCGAGACGCAACATTTGGGTGGCGCTATACATAGGGAGGGTTTGGGTTCTCACATCGAATGTCATGCCAGGCACACGCGTATCTCCGTATCGTCTTATGTTACTGATCATCTCTCGTTATTGGCTGGTTCGGTCGGCCGAATCTGTGTCTTATACGGTATTTTGCATAACGTACCAGCCCTAACCCGTCCTTCGGTGAAAATTTCCCCCTGTCTCAAAGAAGCTCACCACCCGACGACATTGTCATTTCTTGTCGTACACTACTCCAACGCATAGCCGTGCTTCCTAAACGCGGTCTTGGCAGACTCTGGGGGCGAGAACTGGGTTTGAGGACACGACAACACACAACAATCCTGAGTCGTAGCCTCGCCACGTTGAAAGGGACAAATTAAGGTTGTGGCTCCAGTTTATGATGTTTGGGTTGTCCATGGTGCTATTTGTGGTTCAAGTAGAATGCAGGGTAGCGGAACAGTGTGGGCTTGGCACTCTGGAGCAGACATGCAAGAATATTAAATTGGAGTTGATCATGCAAGCCCAATGCGTTGGGTCGATCAATAAAGCTGGCGATCGAGTCAAAAACGTACGTGTGGGTTACGCGATGGTGCTGGAATGGGTCTTGTTAAACTGGCGCGAAAACAAGTCTTGTTTGAGAAGCAGACAGGAGCCCGTACCACCAGCTGGACGAGGTGCAGTAGGACAACCCCGTTACATGGATCGTTGGGTGGCTGAGCGGGACGCCAGTCGCCGAGAGCCTGAGCCTGATCATCGTTATGCTGCGGCAGAATGTAGAAATGAGAGAGTGGCGACAGCTATTCCTCGAGCGCTAGTCTTGCGAGAAGGCAGCGCACTGCGGTGGATCCGAATAGCAGCGGACCGCTATGTGTGGAAATCGACGCATGACGCAGCATCGCGGTTACCCGCGCGACTGTGGTGACGTGGAGTTCTCACTCTAGTCCCCACGTTTATGTACCTGAATGATGGTACAAGGTGAGATCAAGTCCAGCTTTCATCTGTGATCTACTTTGTTCTCAGGGCATGCAGGTCCCAAACGAACTACTGCAGTTGCCAAACTAAATACTTTTCTAGCTAGGTCGTTATATGACCTAGGCGGTTATCCAATCTTATTTTCATACACGTGATTTGGCGTCCCAAGTACGGCGCCTGGATGACAAGCAAGTGCATGAACAGCATCGTCAGATATGCATGTCTCTTGTTTACCTGCTGCATCTTTGGAGCTGAGGTGGTCAGCACTCGCTTCACCGCATGACCAAGACCCACGCTGAAGATGTGCGTCTCTCCTCCTTCTGGAACGTCGCCATGGTGC
>MIQA02024217.1:0-25617 GCA_001887855.2 Sclerospora graminicola
GTAACAGCTAGCCTGTTACACCAGACAAGTGCTGGTACGTTTTTTTAAGTACTGACAGATTTTATCCACCCGGTACTTATGCACTCACCATATTTTTCTTAAGAAACACTCAAACCACCTTAAAGATTGCATCGAGAACTTACGATGCACCCGAAAATTTTGCTGTGGCTTTGCGAGTAGTTTTGGTGTAGGGGATCGACCCCAGAAATGGTCAGGCACTGATTCTATAACTGGCACCACCGTTCGCCGCACTGCCATAACGCTACTCTTCCGTTTTTTTCTTTTCTTTTTAACTGAATCAAAAATAACTACGTCATCACCACTACCTGATTGAATCGTTACATTTGAAAGACTTCAAAGTCAAACTACGTATCTCTTTAACATTGTAATAAACAGAAAAAGATTAGTCCCACCGTTAAAGTTACTAGCTTCACGCCGACCCTTGAATCGGCTTCACCCTTATTTTTACGAGGGTTGTTGTAAATTGTAGTTTATTTAGCCTTATTTACTATTAGCTACAATAAACGTGTGCACTGCCTGTAGGATATTTTCTGTACCTTCAATTGTCCGCTGTGGTTCTCGAGTAGTTGCGGTCTGACGAAAGTCAAAATTCCCATTGATCTCTAATAAACACTCCGTGCAAATCTATAGTTGAATACCTTGGATCCGTAGTTCTGCACTGCGTTTCTCAAAATTTTGCTACCGCTCTGGTTTGCTCCATCGTTTTTGACCAGAGAAACTCCGTGTATCCACTCTTAATATTGAAAGGCAACCAAGTTCCTAATTCTCCATATCCAAGTCATGCATATAGAGCACATTGCTCACCACAATCTGGGAGCTTGTAGAAAACAATCCGATGTTTGTGCTTTGCAGCAGTTTAGTTTTTGATCTGAATTTCGGTGAGACCTGCGGAGCTTTCCGTTGTGCAATGTTCTTGTGATAAAAATCTACCGTCTCATCCGAAACCACCCAACCCTGCCAATAACTGATTAAACGGACCCAATAACACCGGGCCCGCTTACACCCCCACACAATATGTGTGGCCCCTTTCCATTCTGCCTTGCACTCCTTGTCGAGGCTACAGGTGTTATCAACAGCGTAACCTGGGTAGTATACATTTAATTGATGTGTAGCTGCTCTGTATATCACCCATGTAATGGGGTGTCATTACATATATGATATTTAAAGTGAAATATTACTGTTCAATTTCAGGCTTACTGTCTGAAATGCGAATATTGGATTATAAGCTGTTATAATTCACCCTGAAAACAGATTCTGATACAATTATCGAATCAAACAGGAGATCTAATAATAAGGATATCTTTAAAATTGTTTTACACTACATGTTACTATGATTAGTCTAGATCTAATTATACTAGTTAGCTCTTATCCATTCATAAATATATTCACTCTTAAACTTACCTTCTTCTAGACGCGTGGCTTAGATTTATATTTATATCCAAGAGATTATTTGATTAACTAAATAGTCTACACTAAAGTTTATCATAGTAAACTATACAGAGCCAAATTACATTTGGTTCTGGCCAATTGCACGCTTCCTCACTTGCAATTAAATAGTGTGTGCCTGTAACAGCTAGCCTGTTAAACCTGGTAGCACTTTGTGGTCCGTCTTAACGACCACTATTCACACGTTCCGCTAGTTAACTAGCGGAACGAAGGTTTAAGAGCCGCCCGACCGTTATGACGACGGTCAGCGAACGTGAGATCGAGCGACTGCTCGCGCAAGATTTAGTGAGGGAATATTTCCCTCAATGGCTACAAGGAAGTGCGGACACCGTGGTGGAGATGATGCGGACCGCAGGGCTCGAGTTCATCACCATCCCCCGAGGTAAAACCCCAAAGAAGGCTATAGAAACGGTTAGCCGTTCTGTAATGTTACGGTCGCCACCAACAACGCCCACAGCGAGTGCGAGCGTTGATATAGTAAAGGCGCGGATTCCGCCCTTTACTGGCGAAGGGGGTAAACCCCTTCGTAAATGGTTCGCAGAGGTGGAAGATGCCATCTCGGCGCAAAAGATTGTGGCACGTTCACAAGCTTATTTCGCCACCACAAGCCTGGGCGGTCGCGCCAGGGCATGGGCGATGACCCGCAGATCCACTGATGAATCTGCGTTCCTGACGTATCAGGATTTGAAAGCTGAGCTGAAGCTCAACTTCGAAGCTCCAGAAATGGGGCTTAGTTGCCGTGAAGAGTTCATGGAACTCACGTAGGGTAAGCTGCGTTTACATGCGTACGCTAAGAAAATACAATATTTGTTATCAAATATTGTATACAAGCCGGTACCCCCTGCGATGCAGGTCGCTGACTTTATGAAGAGACTGAATGACGGTCCCATCAAGCAGAGTCTTTATCGGGTTCCACCAAAGACTCTGAGGGATGCTATAGTTTAAAGCATACGAGAGGAATTCAGCATCTGTTCAGCGTCAACGCATGCTGGGATTAGTCGAAGGGCTCAACAGCCTTTCGACTTTAACATGCCGCCAGAGCAACATGTTAATCAAAATAACTTCCCAAACAGACGAAGTTCACACTTCGTCCAGCGACACCAAAACCCGCGCCAGAGCGCGGATGGAGGAGGTCCAGAACCGATGGACCTATCGGTTGCGGTTGCCTCGACACCGAGGTGACCGAAAAATAAGAAGTTTCTGCAATAGATGTGCGAAGATGTGCAATTACGCCAATGAATGTATGGCGCCGCGGCCGGCACCACGCAGTCAGCGGACTGAACAGTCCGCTCGTCGGCGACATGAACAGGGGAAACCCTCTGTTGTTGCAAAAACGTCAACAACCAGTAGGGGCGGGGTGCCCTACTGGAAGGGTTATCTCACATGCCGACATCGGGCATGTGAGGATAATAGCCCCAGACGGGACTATGTCCTGTCAACACGTGCAGGGGAAGGGAAATCTCTCATCAACCTGGAAGTTAAGCCGCATGGAAACGATGTCCCCATGTGCGCTCTGTTTGACACAGGCGCGTCAAACAATTTCGTAAAAACTGACGTTCTAACGTCGTTAAATTTCATGGTAATTGAATCTCCATGAAGCACGTTGTCAGTCCGGTTAGCAACAGGTGCAACCGTGACAATACCAGAGCGTGTGGTTCGCACACGCTTCGAGTTAGACGATCTGTCGTTCGAGGAAGAATACATCGGTATTGACCTTGACGAAAAGTTCGATGTCATCTTGGGAATCCCTTGGTATACAAGCATCAACCAACGATCGATTGCAGCGGTCTCACAGGATCTGATCACCCTGTGAGTAATTCGGCTGTATCTAATGGTACAACTGCAGAGTCAGGCAGTCTGGTGGGTAGCGATGGCATAAGCAGATCTTATCTGACACTTTCAGCGGAAGGAACATCCGCTGATAAGAGTCCAGTGGAACTTGCACACGCAATGGAAGAGTCGTTGCGTGTCAGTAACATGTGCAACACGGGTGACAAACACTCCCGTGTTGAAGTAACCACGACCGATGACGGTCGTGGTGAGGAGAATTTACCCACGGTAGGAAATACCCACCGTGAAGACGAAGATATCGTCACGGAAGAAAGTGATTCCCGTGTCGAAGACGAGGAACTCACGACTGAGGCAGGTCGTGAGTATGAAGAACCCATGGTTAACAGTGGTCACCATGTTGATGATGCCTTACGCACGAGTGATAACAATCACCGTGCTGCAGAACAAGCAACAGATCAGACGAGTGCGTCTGATCTTGCAGTTGTGTCCGTCGAGACGATAAAAGTCTTGACACTGACAGAGACTGGATTACCTACCCAGTCTCTAACACTTGACAACCCTCCGAACATAAGTTCGGAGGTAATGGCCCTTCCAGCCTTGAGCTGGAAGAAATTCGTAAAGAACTTGCGCGATGATCAGATCGATCAGATCTGTGTCATTGTCGCAACGGACGATGTTGTGGATATTGGTGAACTAATATCCACTTTGCAAATAGAAGACATTGGGAACAAAGCCGCTCCCAATGAGCAGACCAAAGTTCAGCGCTTTGAGGCGCAGAGCTGGGAGTCACTTAATGCGACTTCCCCATAATACGAGGTACTTTGGGAATACGCTGACGTATTCCCAGAAGAAGTACCTTGTAAGCTCGCTAAAGAATAGGGAACTAGGCACGAGATTGATCTCGTGCCTGGCACGAAGTACTGTGTCACGCGGCAATGGCCACTGCCGCGTGACCAAGTTAAAGCGATCGACGGGCTCTTTGAAACTCGTCGTAAGTGCGAGACATGTGTGGGAGTCTACCTCACCGCACTCCAGTCCCACCTTTTGCGTTAAGAAATCCACTGGTGGGTGGAGAATCGTCCATGCTTTCAATAAGCTGAACGCAGCCACGGTACCGGCGCAGACGCCGATACCACGGAAAGATGTCATCATTGATGGCATGAGCGGGAGCACCGTTTTCAGTGCTCTCGATTTAAGGGATGGTTTCTACCAAATCCTTATGCGTGAGAAAGATATCCCTCTCACGGCTGTAAGCACCCCAAGCGGTATGCTTTGGGAGTGGCTTGTGATGCCACAGGGGCTTCGAAATGCCCCTGCCACCTTCAACAGATGCGTCACACATCTATTGCGCCCGGTGCGAGAATTCGCACCGAGCTATTTTGACGACGTGTTCATCCATAGTAAGGCTGAACATGGTAAGACTGATGTAGATGTTCATAAAGAACATCTACGTCAGGTGTTAGAGCTTGTGCGTAAGCACAAGCTCTATGCAAACTTGAAGAAGTGCACCTTTGGTGCACCTGAGATACCCGTTCTTGGCTGCTTTGTAGGCAAGAACGGAGTGCGCCCTGATTCAGAAAAGATCAGGGTGATCGTTGAATGGCCTACGCCAAACAACGTCAAGGAACTTCGAAAGTTCCTTGGATTGGCGACATACTTGCACAAATATTCGTGCAATTATGCCGGTCAAATTCGACCTCTTTCTCAATTACTTAAGAAAGACGTCAAATGGCACTGGGATCCCCAGTGCCAAGATGAATTTGATGCAGTCAAGCGTAGCTTGACTGAAGCTCCCGTCTTGGCGATAGCCGATAACGAGCGACCGTTTCACGTCGTTTGCGACGCGAGCGATTTCGCCATCGGCTGTGCCTTGATGCAGCGCGATCACGATGATCGTGATCCCGTGATATTCTATAAATCGTGTCAGTTGCGCCCAGCCGAGCGCAACTATCCAGTGCATGACAAGGAACGCCTTGCCATGAAGTATGCACTGGCAAAGTTTCGGATCTATCTCTTAGGAGATAGACCGTTTGTGGTTTACACGGACCATGCGTCGTTACGCACGGCCGTGAATTCACCACACATCTCTCAAAGAATGGCACGTCGGCTGTCATTCTTTGCCGAATACAACTTCACGGTTGAGTATAAACCAGGAAAGTTGAACGTGATAGCGGATGCGCTATCACGACGCCCCGATTACGAGACGAAACCGTCTGTAACGGAGGCAATCAGTGCAAACGCAATACGTTGCACTGCTCTTTCGTCGTCACTCGTGCGACAGGTACGACAAGCGTACAAAACAGACGAGGAAACTCGTCTGCTGATAGAGTAATTAACTAATCAATCTGATCGGAATCGCGAGGGACTTCCAGAGTTCCTTCGCGCTTGCGTGCATCGTTATCGATTGCACGATGGTCTGTTGCTTTATTGCACAGACAAAGAAGATGTTAGTCGCATCGTCGTTCCAAACGACGATGATCTCAAACATCGGATACTGATTGAGTATCATGATGCACCGATTTCAGGGCATCAAGGTCGAGAGAAGACGTATGCTTCTCTCGCACGCGATCTCTACTTGCGTATCCAGTATAAATAGGTACGCAAGTATGTACGCGCTTGCGAGATTTGCTAGCGCGTCAAGCCTGCGCACTCTGCGCAGGCTACCCTCCAATATCTGCCGGTTCCGACAGACTGTTGGAAGTCCATTTCCATGGACGTTATATTCGGTAATCCGCCCGATCATGGTCGGAAGACTGGAATAGTGGTCTTTGTAGTTGACCGTTTCAGCAAGATGGTTTAACTTGCTGCAGTGTCAGCAAATGTCACTGCCGCGCAAATAGCGTGGATATTCGTTGACACGGTATTCCGTTTACACGGAATGCTGGAGAACATAGTCTCGGATCGATATCCGAGATTTACAGGACGTTTCTGGCAAGGAACGTTCTCTTTATTGGGAACGCAGTTAAAGATGTCAACTGCAGACCATCCGGAAACGAATGGGCACACTGAACGCGTTAACTGCGTTCTAGGAGACATGGTGCGCTCATACGCGCATGCCTTCGAACAGTGGAGTGACTTTTTGCCACTCACTGAGTTTTCAATAAATAACTCGATGCATGCTTCCACGAAGCATACACCGCTCTACGTGAATGCCTTAAGGCATCCATGAACCCCAGACTTACTGGCGGTACGCCAAATATAAGTGGGGTAGGGACCCGCTCTTATTTTAAGCGAGTCGATGCGCAAGTTGCAACCGCAACTTGCGAAGAGATTAACGAGTATTCTACTGTTAGCACAGTAGAAACTCAAGCAGCTTCAGATACTGAAGCTGCTTACGCAGAATATGTGTCTGCAGCAATGGCGGCAGACAATGAAGACAGACCTTCTACTGCTAATAAAGCCGTAGATGAATTCGTATTACAGCGCCAAGCTGTAATACGCTATGTGAAAGATGCACTTGCCTCTGCTTTTGATAAGCAGAAGCAGAATGCAGACAGAAGTGGAAGGAAGAATTTGAATTCCTTTTAAAAAGGTGAATTAGTTTTGTTATCTACAACTAATTTGCCTTCATGCAATTAGCAACTTCCCTACACGGAAGTTGCTCCCTAAATTCATTAGACCCTTTAAGGTCCAAAGCGTTAAAGGTAATGCCTATTCACTAGACATTCCCGCGGCCATGCGCCTTCACCCAACGTTTTACTTTGGGAGGCTCAAGCCGTACCAATCGTCTACGTTTTCGGACGAGACGCATCCCCACGGCGAATGCCGTGCTTCTTCAAGTTTCCCAAAAGAGACTCGTAATCGGTCTCCAACCGATTGTGGGAAGCCCGGAGAGATCCATCTCCGACTTTAGTCGATCGAGATTGACCAGTAGAAGATCATTCTTTTCTGCAGGGCGGTTGATCGCTTAATATGTCGCGAATCTCATCGCGATGAGAACGATATGTCCTCATCGTTTGCGCCATATCGGCGCTCAGCCCGTTGCAATGCATCTCGAGCTTGCGGAGCTGCGAACCATGCTCCGCAACAACAACCTCGAGGGAATTTCCAACCCCCGCCGCCCCTGATTGATAATTAGGGTAATAAGCGTTATATTCTCGAGCGCTTGGTAGCGAAGCGCTCGGTTCCCTATAAGAAGGGGCAGCGTACCGAATACTTGGTACGCTGGTTGGGGCATTCCTAGAGTTCGACTCTTGGGAACCGATTGAGGTGCTGAGGGCGGATGCCCCTGACCTCCTGCAGGAGTTTGAGAAGGATATTTCTCCTCAAACTCGTAAGAAGTATCAAAACTAGGTGTTGATGGGTGCAACGTATCAGCACTAAGGTGCTGATACATTAAGGGCATCAATTAGGCCCTTAAGACTAGCGGGTACCGAGTAACCCCGGTACCCTCGTAGCTCCTTTTCGGTAAGACGAGGATCTCCCTTGGGACAACAAGAGCAAACTAAGTGAGAAGGAACTCGGCAAGAAATTCCTTCTTTGATGCAGGTAAAATGGATAAACTCCATTTTTCCTGAGCGTGGGTGCTTTAAGAAGCGCTCGCGGTTTACGTGAACTTTGTTCACGTAATCGTCGGGGCCTTTGTTGTAGTTCTCAACAAAGGCATTCCAACTTTGGGTGAGGGCGTCTCTATCGTCCCTGTTCTTTCGCGACCCTTTCCGGTTCATATAGTAACGAGCCTGATAGAAAATGTCGATAAAGTCCCGACGTCTATCGTCGGTACGTCGATCAAAGTTGTGATTGTGAAGGTCTTCGCAATCATCAAGCGCGTTGATGTCAAACAACGGGTATTGACAATCGCGCTTGGTGCGCCCGCCTCTTTCGGGCACTACCGTCCATGCTGGGGTCCAAAACCCCACTCTGTACGGAACATGAGTTTCCGTACGACATGACGAATCAGAAGCAGCGTAAGCCGCTTCTGCACGTTGTTTGTTGGCAGGTGGGATACCACCTGCCATCTCAAAGTCATCGTCGTCACGACCAGGCGAGTGACGAGGACCAGGAGGAGCTCTACGCTCCTCATGTCACCGTATGATGGAATGTCGCTGTCGTAATCGACAGCGTCAGAATCCACCTCGTCATCACTTAACGGCGAAGCAATTATAGCGGGCTTACGCTCGCTAGATTCATTGTGGAGGACGGTGACGTCCTCGCCCTCTTCTTCGGAGTCAGATGACTCTCCGAAGAGAGAATTGGGCTTCTTACCCACCCGCCCTGCGGCAGGTGAATTGCGTAAGATGTTGCATTAGTGAAATCTTTCCGCCCTCTTTTAGACACTGCTTCTGCAGCGTCTACTACGAGAGACAATCGGTCTCTCGGCTTACTTTTCAACGCTACATTAGTAGCGGCGACCTGCGATGTTGGCACCTCTGCACGTGATGCAGGGGTGGAGGCTGCGTTAGGAGTATCGGTAGCGCCCTTACGAGCGCCGCCGCGTTTCTCGACCATTTGATTTTTATGGTCGTTAATGGGTTGTAACAGAATATCGTTATGACCAACAAGTACCACCATTATATTACGACATATTTTTGGCCAGCCACCTTGAGTGGGGGTTGGGGTACCATTACATAAGTGATATTAAGGTTGAAATATCACTGTTCAATTTCAGACTTATTGTCTGAAATGCGAATGTTGGATTATAAGTTGTTCTAATCCACCCTGAAAACAGGTTCTGATATAATTATCGAATCAAACAGGAGATCTAATAATAAGGATATCTTTAAAATTGTTTTACACTACATGTTACTATGATTAGTCTAGATCTAATTATACTAGTTAGCTCTTATCCATTCATAAATATATTCACTCTTAAACTTACCTTCTTCTAGACGCGTGGCTTAGATTTATATTTATATCCAAGAGATTATTTGATTAACTAAATAGTCTACCTAAAGTTTATCATAGTAAACTATACAGAGCCAAATTACATTTGGTTCTGGCCAATTGCACGCTTCCTCACTTGCAATTAAATAGTGTGTGCCTGTAACAGCTAGCCTGTTACAACCCAGGTCTGGTAATCTGTGAGCATATTGCCGTGATCCCATAATTCCTTAATAGATTGATCTTGAGCGTCTTGGCATCATGTCTCCCGTTAATTTTTCTATTTCCAGCACTTGACAATTCCTGCTAAAGACCTGGCGATGTACTTGTAATACAAATCTCGGTATGATTTCTGCGTCCACTGTTGCATGTTGCGCGAGCCCATCCTTTCTTGTGTTTTCCAAGGGAAACCGTGAATCTGAGGGTTCGCCTTGAATATTCACATTTCCACGAGGGTTAACTAAGCACTTATGTACCGGTACTTCGATAACACTTTGAGTTTCAAGACAGGGTTTTGTTTTTTCTATAATCAAAAAAAGGTGTAATGAAAATATTTTTCTGTGATTTGATTGGCTAACCGTTATCACAGCTGGTGTCAAGTCATTCAGGTAGTCAAATCTATCAGACTTTTGTGGTAGCTTTTCACCGCGGGAAGGACTGATAGTCTTTACTTACTAATGTGGATGACTAGGGACCAGTCTTTGCATAGTCAGTCTTTAGTCAGGCGTTGTTGTCCGATCTGTGGAAATTACCAAAGTCTTCCAAAACTATACAGAATGTCATTGGTTGAATTTATCCCATATTTTCCAATCAGAATCCACAGAGAAACGGGGATATTAGACTTTATTTGGTAGGAATCCAAAAATAGTTTTGAGTACTTATGAAGTGTTACAAAAACATCTCTAGATATAAGTGAACAATATCGGTGGCACCGGACAAGTAATGTGAAAGCCATGCCCAAATAAACACTAATCCGGTCAACCAAACTTACGGAAGCTGTTTACTGACTTCCCAAGATTCCTTAACATACATTAGGGGATGAGAAATATACTCTTGGGTTGCTGTACTAAACAACTTCCGTGGTACTGTGTGCAATCAAAGGCTCTGGGGTGTGATTACACCTGTTACCATTTCAGCAAATCTTTCGGACCAGCTTAAGACATTTTCCCTTGAATGATCAGATGGAGTGGACTCAATTTCTATGAAAGTGTAAGCACTGGTATTACAGAGGATGGCTGATCGGTTCAGGACAAACTTGATTCCATCACTTCAGTCAAAGAGGTGCACGATCTGGTCCCTGATAAAGAAGACGACAGGCAGAAAGTGGAAAGTAGTTGTACCGTTGTTACCCTAGTTAGTGAATCCTCGGAACAGCTGTGTAGCTGATCCGGGATTGCTCTAGTACTGTACCTCTATATATATTGTATGGTAGCTGTGACCAGATACGTTTGAGCCAAAGCACATTCACTTTTAATACAATTAGACCTTAATGCGTGGTCAGCCCATTGTTCTGTTGGTTATTTGGACGGTTATCTTTCTCGCTATACCCAATGTAGTGGCTCAATTAGGTAAACCAGCCTCGATCTTGGCCCAGGGTAATGGAGACAATAATGTCCCCACGTTATCGACATCTCACAACAGTGACGAAGAGAGAAGTGTTTCTAAAACCACCATGGCGTTTGGTGCTTCGTTCAAACGCCAGCCAATGTCAATAATGGTCTTCAAGCTGCTAAAACTCCATGAGGCAGCGCAGCAGCTCTTTGAACGGCGGAGATTTCTCCTTTGGATTTACTTCATGAAACTATTTCACCCTCGAAATCCAGCAAGAGCTATCATGGTGACATTAAATGCCATTCCTCACTACAATGACGAAATGCTTGCGAAAATGCTCCTGGATGCCAAGAAAGGTAGCAAAACGAGACGTATTGCCACCAAACTGCAATACGAACAACTGCAGCTATGGAAACGCGAAAAGAAATCACCGGTTCAAGTGTTTTTGTGGCTCCAGCTTAAAGCTGAAGGTCAAGACTTTGCCACGCTTGTCGAAAAGCCGGAATTTCATACTTGGAAAGAGTATGTGAATCTGATCACCTTAAACTCGAAAGAGGCGAATATCGAAATCGTTAAAACCTTGACGACTTTCTCCAGTGACCAAGCGCTGGCCAAGATGCTCATTGAATCGAAACAACAAGAACATCATCTGAAGAAATGGGCGACCGAGTTGCAACAAGGGCAACTCCAGCTTTGGAAAAGCCAAGAGAAATCCCCTGACGACGTCTTTGTGTGGCTCAATCTCAAGAACGAGGACGCCCAGGATTTATCCGGCCTCCTGACCAACCCCGAGTTTACCACTTGGAAAACCTATCTAAACCTCATTACCTCGGATTCAGAAGAAATGGTGAAAGAGCTCATGATTCAAACGTTGACGACGCATTACACCGATCAAGGTCTTGCCAAGATGCTCATTGCATCGAAACAACGAGCGGAATTGAAGGAAATGGCGATAGAATTGCAAAAAACACAGCTACAAATTTGGAAAAAACAAGCGAAATCTGCTGCCGACGCTTTCGTGGCACTCGACCTCGTTCCTATGCTTATGGATGAAGAAACTCGGGATCTATCCGCCCTTTTTAAAAGCCCTGCGTTTGACACGTGGATAGACTATCTAAACGTGCTCACGACGACTCCAGCCGAGTCAAAGGAACTGCTGATTCAAACCTTGACGGCCTTTACAAACGATGAACGGCTGGCTCAGCAGCTTATACTCACGAAATACATGTACGGGGAGAAGAGTAGCGTCAAGGAATTGGCCAAAGAGCTGCAACAAGCGCAGCTTCAGTATTGGTTGAAGAATCAAGTCCTGCCAAAGGACGCACAGAAGTGGATGGGTATCATCAAAAGAAAGCACTTTGGGTCAACGGAGAAAGCCGAGAAAGAGGAGAAAGAATTGTCGCAAAACTACCGTAAAGACTACAAAGCGCTGTGGGGAAAAAGTACCCCGTAATAGGTCTCCATAACCCGCAGATAGCACTGCTTTGTCACTAAAACGAATACAGTGTAGAGCTTTGAACGTTTTTGAGTGTTTCCCAAAAGTAGTACTTCGAAGTAGTAAGGGTCCCGAAAGTAGTACATGTACCATTCCCAAAAAAAGTGCTAGCACCAACGGACATAAATTTGGTGAAGTTCGCCACCCTATCCTTCCCCTCTCGGCTTTGTCTAACGTTACTTGGATTAATTTTTCCGTTTTGGTTGTTGGTACTATAGTGTAGTACCAGACTTTGCGACGTGGTTCATACCGCCTCATTCGTACGTGATGCATTCTTTGTCAGCATGAAAAGTGATTTCAGGCTGAACAAGTGGCCACGCCATAGTTCATTTAGCGCTCGAGCAGCCATACTCTTCGCTAGCGTTCAAGTTGTAGGGAAAGTCTCGATTTGGATCCGCGTCGAGCTCCCTGTGGTCGTTGTGGTCGTGGATCCATATGCGTTAGCGGTTGGTACAATCACAATAGTTCAAGGTGTCGAAGCCACGACCTCTGCTACGGTAGCAAGAGATCTGCTAGTACAATGACCACTTGAGGGCCCACCCGCTCGTTGCCATGTACAGCACCGCTGGAGATTGCTCAGGGCGCTCTGATTCAGGGTGCGTTGTCTTATCCGTAATTTTAATTACATATTGTCCGCAAGGCACCATTTTCTTCTTCCGCCGCAACAGGAGCTCTTTGCGTTGAGATAGGTTCTATTTGTCGTGTACACTGAATACCTCAGCATGATCCGGATACTTGGTCTCCAATACCAGGAGGTAGTCTATAATTTCACTTTAGGTGTCACAGTAGGCTGCGTGATTGGTGTAATTGAGAGTAAAATGTGAAGTGAGATTGTTTACATTGGGGTTCAGTTGGACCCCTTAAACGCTCTGAGCCACCCATTGTGGCTTACGTCGCCTAGCCTACTTTTCTCTTATTCTTTGTATTCCTATCTCTGGGTTAGTCAATTTGTTTGCGAGACATGACTAATGCACTTTCGCATACCTTGTCCCTATTTTGGTTGTACTATGCCTTTGTCCTACGTCTTATTCTCTCACTTGCCTACAATATAGTATAATATAAGCTAGTGAATTAAACTTGCAACGTGTAACCAAAATATTTTACGACGCCAACTGCGTCACATGACCTCCCTTCGAGAGAAGACTTCCCTTCTTGGAGCTCCAATATTCTGCGATCAAGCCTGGAATTTGCTTTAAATTTTCGATGGGCTCCCACGTGGCCTGGCGAACTTTTTCACCCAGCCAATGAATCTTGTACTCGTCTTTGCCATAACGCTTACGGTGTCCGATGACTGCTTGGACTAACTGTCCTTCCGTACCGTCGGCGAGGAGTACCTTGGCGGCTTTCTGCTGGCGTCTATCATCCTTACGATAGATCTTGAGTAGCGACGTGTGAAAAACGGGATGGATACGAAGATCCTTTGACATGGCAATTTCATACGAATCTTGATGGACCTTCTTCACGACGGGGTAGGGTCCAACAAACCTTGGCGCCAGTTTCTTGTCGATGCAAAGCCTTTGTGGTGAATATCAAGATTCTTGCCGTTAAGAAGCACGAGTTGACCGACTTCAAATTCTTGCTGCTTGCGGTTCTTGTCATAGTATGACTTCATACGTTCTTGTGCTGCATCTTGTGCCTTTTTCAAAAAGACTTCTTGCTGAATGAGAAAATCCTGAGCTGACTTGTTCAACTTTTTGAACTCCGGGTCAGCTGCTATCTCATCTGGCATGTACGGTACATAGCCGAGATCAGCTTCAAATGGTGACATTCCAATTGATGAATGCACTCTGCGATTATACGCAAATTCTGCCAAATGCAGAAACTCATCCCAGTCATTCTGGACGGGATTCACAACACCTCGGAGATAATCTTCGACGAAGCGATTCGTACGTTCGGTTTGTCCATCTGTTTGGGGCCGAAACGCAGACGAGAGGTTGTGTTGGGTCTTCAGGATCGATGTCACTGAAGTCCAAAATTTCGACGTGAATTTTGAATCACGGTCGGAAACAATAGTCTTTGGCAGACCATGATCTTTCATATAATTCTTCATGAAAAGATCTGCGGTATCTTCCGCTGATGCAGTCGTCTTAGTTACGATGAACTTGGCACGTTTCGTCAGACGATCGACAATTACCATGATTGCATCATTTCCTTCCTTGGTTTTCGGTAACGATACCAGAAAATCCATGGAAATTTCAACCCATCTTCCCGATGGAATACTTAAAGGATTGAGTAGACCTGGTGGCTTCATCTGTCTAGCCTTGTTGACGTAACGCTGAATGTACTTCGACATACGCGGCCAGTAGTATTTTTTCTGGACGGCGATGTACGTCTTGTAGTAGCCAGGATGGCCAGCGGTCAAAACATCGTGGTTCTCAAAGATCACACGATTTTTTAAATCTTCATCGTCTGGAATCACAAGTCTTGGTTCTTCATTTTCCATGGTCTGATAATAGAGAAGACCATCGATGACAGTGTGCTTCGGCATTTTTATACCTCCTGTCATCTTACTCATGATGTCACATGTACGAGGACCCGACTTGTATAGTCTTCTGGTCGTCTCTTCGACCGAAACGGGACTAATCTCAATAGTTGCCACGATCTCGCGGCTTGCTGCAGCCTTCAAGAGATCTTGTAAGCTGACTTGAGCTGCTTTGTGCTCAAATTCGGGATTCCGTGACAAAGCATCTGCTACATCATTTGTGTGACCTGGAATCCACTTAAACTGTGGTTGGAACTCAGCGAGTTCATTGAACCATCGTGCAACACGTCTGTTCGTCGTCTTTTGCGTCAATATTGTTTCGATGCTCTTGTGATCCGTTTCCACAACAAATGGACGATCGAGCAAATAGACACGCCACACTTTCAGTGCGTGCATGATTGGAAGAAGTTCTTGCTCGCGAACAGGGTAGTTTAGCTCAGCCGACTTCATCTTTCTACCAGTATAGGCGATGGGGAACTCCATCTCTCCCTCCTTTTGAAACAAAACTCCCCCAATGGCAAAGTTGGATGCATCCATTTTGATGCCAAAAGGTTTTGCGAAGTCGGGTAACTTTAGCAGTGGTGGAGACGACAAGCGAAACTTGAGTTGCTCAAAGCAAGCAAGTTGATGGTCCGTTAGCTGTATTACCTCCTTAGACTTTTTCCTTTGATGCTTTCATGAAGCGGACCAGCGAACTGCGCGAATTCCGGGCAGAAACGAGAGACGTACACTGTTGTACCAAGAAAACTCTCCATGTGCTTCTTTGTCTTTGGTACGGGCCATTCTTTTATTATCCTGACCTTGTCGGGATCCATACGGACACCATTGCGACCGACAAAATCTCCAAGACATGGGATCTCTGGAACGCAGAACTGACACTTCGAAAGTTTGATATACAACTCTTGATCTTCACATCGTTGAAGTACTCGGTCTAACGCCTCGAGATGTTCGTTGATGTCCTTGCTTCTTGTAAACACGTATATGTCATCAAAGTAGATGCGCATGCAATCGCGCATATCGCTGAACACGCGTTGAAGAAGGCGGTTAAATGTGCCAGGACTTCCACTAAGTCCCATTGGTGTTACCAGATACTCAAACAAGCCATCCGGTGTCGAAAACGCAGTAAACGGAATGTCTTGCTCTCTGAGCTTCACTTGGTAGTAACCCCATAGAAGATCCATGCACGAAAACCAATGACTGCCTGACATAGCGTCAAAAGTATCTTCTTTACGTGGCATTGGGATTGCTGGTAGTATCGTGCTGTTGTTTAACTGACGAAAGTCATGTACAATACGCCAACCAACAGGTTTCTTCACGCAAAAGGTCGGGGCTGAGAATGGAGAAGTACTCGGGCGAATAATATTCGCTTTGACCATTTCCTTCGTCCAATCTTGTATAACCTTGCGTTGCTCAGGGCTCTGACGCCACTGTGAAACGTGGATGGGTTTCGTGCCAGGCTTGAGTTCGATGACATGTTCAATACCTTCACGCACGGGCGGAACTGTGCTCGGTAGTTCTGTTCGAAACACAGTATTGCGACGCTTCCAGGCGACTTCAAACGCCGGATTACTTTTCAAAGCGTCCCATCCTTGCTGCTTAAATCTCGCAGCCTTCTCGGAGTCGTGTGGATTCACCATAAACACGCACTCCACATTTCCTTTACGCAACTCTTTGACAAAATGCTTCATGGAGATGAACTTGGTTTGACCGAAATTGCCTTCATGTCCGTGTTGGCGATAAAAATTAAAGATCTCTTGACTCTGGCTCTCATGAGCGAGTCGTCGATTTTCCAAAGCACGTGCAGGTCGCACGGATGGCGTCGTCAACCGTATTGGATTTTCAGGAACGGTTTGCGAACGGGGCGACAACTGTAGCGTCTTCCAATCAATCTCGGGGTTTTGCTCACGGAGCCAAATCATTCCAAGAATCACGTCTTTGTTCTCAGGGATTGGCATCACCTGGAACTTTGACTTCCTTGCCGGAAAACCAGGAACTTCAAGAATTATATCTGCGGTACGACGGGGACGATGTATCATCTGTCCAAAGCCAAGATCGACTTCTATGATATCGGTTACATCTTCGTGTATACTAGCATTCAAAGATTCTGCAAGTTTTTTCGATATGCCGTTTAAACTGCAGCCATAATCAATGAAAATTGATACGTTTTTGTTTTTCTCCGGCTGACAATATGCAAGTGCTTGAACTTCCAGAATTGCATAAAAAGCACCACTGATGTAGTTGTTTGACTCCTTCTTTTGCGTGCAATCGGGCGAGATGTGCCCTTTCTTCTTGCAGTTATGACATGTTGCATTCTTCTTCCAGTCATCATTCCCATTCGACGATGGGTTTTGACTGTTTTTTTTGCCGCTCTTGCCCTTCCTCGTCCTGTTCGATGACTGCGACGAGTTTTCACTTGATTTCGAGAAATTCTTATGTCCTTGAGCTCGCGGCGGCTTTCCATCATAATGTGCAAACTCAAAGTTTGTGGCGATCTTGATTGTTTCATCCAGCGTTTTTGGACTCTCTTCCTTAATCTTAGCACTTGTCTCGACACGAAGGCCGTGCTGGAAGTAGAAACGCCGATCAAGATCCGCGATGGGCAGCTCCGCCTGCGAATGCAGATCCTGGAACTTTGCCACGTACTCATGAATTGAGCTAGTTTGTTTTAGCTCGAAAAGACGCTCTCGAAGGCTGTACTCAAAATCCTTCGGCTTAAAGCGTTGACGCATCTTTTCCTTGAATAGTTGCCACGTCTTGTTCACACCTGCAGCGGCACATTCCACTGCAAAGATGGTACGACACCAGTTCTGCACGGACTTTCCGAGGTTGCATGTAATTTCTTCAACAAATTCCGATGAATTTGCATTCATCACATCACGCTTGTATGCGTAGTAGTCCTCGGTGGAGAAGATAAACAACTCCAAGTCCTCGTTCAACTTGCCATCATACGTTGGCGGATCCTTCTTTCGACCGGGTCCTTGACGGTTCATCATCTGGTTGAACTGAACTTGTGACTGCTGCATGAACGTCTGAAGCTGAACCTGCGACTGCAAGTTCTGTTGCTGAATCATTAACACCAATTGTTGAATGACGGATGGATCTGCAGGGTAGAACCCTTGCTGAGGAGCAGAAGGATGTGCGGCAGGCGCCGGAGCAGAAGCTGGCGCTTGCGTCGGTATAGCGTTTCCTTGAACATTCTGCTTCTCTTCTCTGGCAGCTTCTTGTTGTGCACTTGCAGCAACACGCGTGCGTGACGCAGAGCAGGCTCGCTCTACGTTTGGTGTGTCGTTCATTCGACTTTGTTGACGCGGGTGTTGATTCGGTGATTCACGCTCAACTTCTCTGGTACGACGACCAGACATGAGAAGTTGGACTTCACAGCGTGTAAATCAAGAAAATTCTCTTTCTTAAAAAGTATCGAACTTAACTCGGAGCCTGAAAACTACCAATCTAAGCTATCGGACTTAATGCGAACCTATTCTAGAAACTTTCGAATTAACCTATCTAGTTTCTAGCCTTCTTGGTTGCCTTGGTGTTCTGGAAGCGCTTAACCGAGTGATCCCAAGTGTTCGTTACGACCTCTTCCACCTTGTCTATGTGATATAACAAGATATTGGAAGTTGAATGAATCAAATTACGGGTTTCGTGGTTAAACGAGTCAGGAATCTCGTCTCGAATTAACTTAACGAGTTTCTTCTGCTTAAGAACCGTTAACCACAGGTCGTGTCGGAGTTTATCAAGTTTTGCGTGCCTTTGCGTTAAACACTCCGAATCGGTTTGAAAAGGGTTTTCGGGTTCACGGGTTTTACGCTTTCCCATCCAATACTCGAAAAAGACTACCGCAACTTAGTAGCAACGGGTGTGGATCTAACGTAAGTTAGTGGGCAGCTAAAGGAGATTGACACTCACTAGTGCGAAGGCGGGACAGGCACTTTAAAAGCACACTAAACCACAGGCCCAACGTCGGAGTCTCCAATCTGTGTGCCACACAACTTCGTAACCACACCAACCAGCTACTAAGTGTAGAAGATTGTGTAAAAACGGGACGTCTGTAGCCCTCCTCGTAAAGTACGACTCAGGCAAGCTTGTTTTCTTGAAAAAGTGCAAAAAGAGCTTCCCACTATGTGGCCACTCTACACTTCTGAATATGGATTTGCAGAGGATGTCGACCAATAAGTGCTACTATGTCACAGTAGGCTGCGTGATTGGTGTAATTGAGAGTAAAATGTGAAGTGAGATTGTTTACATTGGGGTTCATTTGGACCCCTTAAACGCTCTGAGCCACCCATTGTGGCTTACGTCGCCTAGCCTACTTTTCTCTTATTCTTTGTATTCCTATTTCTGGGTTAGTCCATTTGTTTGCGAGACATGACTAATGCACTTTCGCATACCTTGTCCCTATTTTGGTTGTACTATGCCTTTGTCCTACGTCTTATTCTCTCACTTGCCTACAATATAGTATAATATAAGCTAGTGAATTAAACTTGCAACGTGTAACCAAAATTTTTACGACGCCAACTGCGTCACATTAGGAGAGTTCCTTATATGTAGAAGGAGTAACTGACAAAGCCGAGAGGGGAGCGACGGCACGGCCAAGGCAAAGTAGCAAACCAGGAATTTTCATCTTTATCAGCATCAGCGTGCTTTGATCAATTCGTAATTTGGAAAGAATGTAAATGAATGAACCTTCAGATAATAACCGGTCATGTGTGGTTGGTTCCAAGAAAGACCATATGAAAAAGACGTACGTCAATCACACCAGCAAGTGCAGCAGATGCGTTAGCAATGTTGAGCTCGAGGCTGCCTGCATCACATGAAGAGACTGCGCTCCCCTCTCGGCTTTGTCTGCCACAGTCTACATGTAATCATTTTCCGTTGGTTCTAGTACTATTTTTGGGAATGGTACTACTTTCGGGACATGTTACTACTACTTTTGGGAAATACCCAACATTTTTCAGAGGGTTTCAATCCAGCATAAACATACCGGTACTTTAATATTACCTAATTTAAGTATATCAGGAATTCCCAAAACCCGTACCTCTTATTACATGGTTTCCCACTGTCGTACCCGTACCTATCTCAAATTATGTGGCACACACAAGGCTAGTTTTTCCGATCCCGATGGATGTAGCCATGAGCGTGCAATCTTCTAGTGTCAAGAATTTAGCAAAAGTTTTCGGGCATCTGCCCATACCTCGATATTTAAACACTCGTACATCACGCGTCCTTGCAACTTCATTCGTTGTTTCGAAGACGTCTGTTGGAGTAAACGGCTTGTCTTAGTACATTTACCCTTTATAAGAATTACCTCTCTTAACTAATAAAGAAGTATTACCCTTCGTACTCTTGAAGAATTAACACACAAGAGAATAAGTGGCATTGAATCTGCTACACTTGCACTTATATGTGCATATATATATTAAGTGTTAATGTTTCTACTGAGGTATAGGAACTCTACGTGAATGTCTTTACAGACATTATGCTTAGTGTCCCTGATAAAACTAAAATATAATTCTTTTTGCCTTCTTACAAGCAAGTTCTTTCTCTTCCGTCACTACTTCTACGCGCAACGTGCTATCACTTCAACAGGTTATGAGCCCAAGCTCCACCTCATCCGATTTTCCTCGCCTGACCGGGTCCGACAACTTTGACGTCTGGAAGACCCGGATTCAAGCATACCTGGACGGGAAGAACTTGCTTCGATTCATTGAAGACCCCAACTACGAGCTAAACCCAGTCGTTGACGATGACGACGAAGACATGGTTTCGGTCACCGACGATGATCCAGATTCGGATTCCAACTATGATGAAGAAAATGACTCGCAGGACGAAAATGTGGAACCGGATCAAGAAATCGACGACGATGAAGAAGATTTTGTCGCATCAACCAACGTCCGCCGACTCACGATCGAGGATTCGGCAGTTCAAGATGGAAACGATGATGTATCAAAGCCTGCAACCCCTGTGCTCCCAGCTTCTGCTCAAGTTGAATCCTTTGGAACACTGAATGCCAGGAAGGTTGCCAAGGCAAGAGCAAAAGCAGCAAAAGCCAAGGCGCGAGCCAAGGCAAAGGCTAAAGCCAAAGCAAGAAACAAGATTCTCCTTGCTGCTGCTCAGACGCGTCGCTTGAATGCTCAAGTCAAGTCATTCTTGATGAAGACGCTTGATGATAAGCATATCAGAATTGCAAGGGTTTCGACAAGGCTTACGATATTTTTCAAGCCATATGTGATCGATAAAAGGGCACCAAGGCTTACGGTGATCCCTACGGCATTATGAACTACCTGTACAATGCTCGTTACCAGGAAGGTGATGACATGACAGAGTTCATTCTCAAGTACGAAGATGCCATGAGCGGCCTTAATACCGTACTGAACAACAGTTTCGACGATAATGTCTTCTCTGTGTTCCTCTTCAACGCGATGCCTGCATCGTGGGAGAGTGAGATGCGCATTTGGCGCGGAAACCGTGAAATATTGCCTCTTCAAGAGCTTAAGAGTAACTTGGAGTCCCATGTGACCAAGAAACTCGCGCAAGAAAGATTCGCGCTATCCCGGGGTACACCCGAAAGTATTGAAACCCAGAATGAACGTGCTCTGGTATCAACTGCTCCTGTTGCAAGTGCTCAAGCCCTTGTGGGTACGAACACTGACAGTCGACGCATATGCTCGTATTGTGATCGCTCAAACCACACAATGGCTACGTGCCGTGTGTTGGTGAAGCACATGTCGATTGGTCAGGTGAAACCAAACACGGTTATCCCTACCAACTTCAAGTTGCCGAGCGATGAGCACCCGACGCAACTCGACCAATGTTCACAACAATCGTCAACACCCATACTCGCGTGGCACCAACCGCAATAGTAATGGGGCAGGCGTAATTTTGGTCAGCGTGAATACGGTCAAGGCAACCGAAATTCCGGTCGTGGAAACAGCCAAGGTAATTCCGGCTACAACCCACAGCGCACCTTCAATGGAAGCAGCGATACCTACAACAATGGGAACGGTGTGTACAATGGTGGCAACAGCAATTTCAACCAAGGAAACAACGGGTACCATCAGTCCCGTCACAACAACAGCGCGATGATTGCCATTACCGCCGCCACTGTGTCGACGTTTGGTTTGACAGCCAAGATGACTTCCACGGATGTTGATCCGATCTGGACTATCGACTCTGGTTGTACGCGCCACGTGACGTATAACCAAGCGTGGTTCACGACAACAACGCCTTATACAGGCTGGATCAATGTGGGTGGGAAAAACCAAATCCCGATCCTAGCGATTGGTGATATCTCCCTCAAGGTCATTGATTCCAAGGGACGACCTCAGACGCTCATGCTGCGCAACGTCCTCTACGCACCCGAACTCAAGTTCAATTTGTTTTCGGTGCCTGCGGCTGTGAAGGAAGACTTTCGCTTCTCTTTTAATCGCATGCAATGCGCGATTAATACGAGTCAACATTTTAGCGTGAAGGCCAAAATTGCCACGCATGCCGACTTGTACCAATTCATGGCAAGTCCGAAGTCGACATCCACCAGTAACCCGACGGCTCTGATCACCCTTCATGGTAAGTCAGCCATTTTACGTTTACATAAACGAATGGGTCATCCTAACTTTCGTATATTACAGGCTTTGCCTAAGAATGAAGCGATCATCGATCACGAACTCGATGGAGTAGGATCGCAACTAGATATTACATGTTCTTCATGTTCACTAGCAAAGTCACACCGTCAACCATTTAATCTAAATAAAATCGTTGAACGTGCAAAATTTCCTCTTGAAAAGGTTCATAGTGATATATGTGGTCCAATGCCGACACCAAGTCTAACCGGTTGTCGCTATTTTCTAATCTTTATTGATGACTGTACGCGTTTCGCAGTCACATATATTATCAAAGTTCGTTCAGAATTATATGAATGCTACGAAGACTTTCGCCGCAAGGCACTTAACGTTTTTAGCTCTGACGTTCACACTGTCGAATACACGTCCATTTATTATGACCCTGAAATTAAAACTCTCCAAGCTGACAATGCGAAAGAGTATGAAAAACTTGGTCGGACGCTGTGGGACAAATATGGAACCAAAACACAATTTACGATGGCATACACGCCTGAACAGAATGGCGTAGCTGAAAGAAGAATGCGCACCTATATGGAACGCGTTCGGGCTACCTTATTTGATGGAAATTTACCTCGTGAATTATGGGCTGAATGCGTTCGCCACATTACCGACCTGGTGAACATGACCCCCAGCTCTGTTACAAATAATAAAACGCCATATGAGCTTTGGTATGACAAGAAACCTTCCGTCATGAATCTCCGTGTTTTTGGATGCAAAGCTTTTGTCCACGTCCCAGAATCACATCGGGACAAGCTAGATCCGCGTGCTACTATATGCATGTACCTCGGTCTACCCGACCATAAGCGTGGTTTTCGATTACTTAATGTTTCCACTGGCAAGATTATCTACAGCCGTGATGTTACCTTTGATGAAACCGTATTCCCCTCCTTGGCATTTTTGCCAACAGAACCAGGATTAGATAGATCAATAAATCGATCAACAGAGCTAGAACAACCTATTAGGGATGAAACTTCCCCATATACCGATCGTATTATATTGCCTACGACACCCTATAATGTAACCCATCAGCCTACAGAATGTGCTGCATCTACACCAGCGGTTAAATCACTTCACTTGCCATCCTTGGCTGATGCTTTGTACCGAAACGAGCAAACATATAGCTTTATTACACAACCATCCCAACGAGGCACCAAGCGCAAGTTTGATCACATAGGTCAACGAAATGACGTTACCTTTGAAAAGCCCGCTCCTCTTTTAAATGGTTCTGAGGACATTGCAGACGAACATCGTCGAGCCAATCTCATATACACCCTTCTAGCTATTCGCTATATTGCCGAGCCGCGTACATTCTGTGAAGCTATGACATCTTCTCATGCTGAAGACTGGTTCAATGCTGCTCAATCTGAGATCAAGTCCAATGATGACAACGGCACATGGACACTTGTCCCTCGACCATCGGGAAGGAAAGTACTTCGAAACCGATGGGTCTGGGTTGTCAAATACAACGGCAACGGCGAAGTAGATCGATTTAAAGCTCGATTAGTAATAAAAGGTTTTCTCCAACAGTTTGGTATTGACTACACAGAAATTTTTGCCCCTGTGCTACGAATGGAAGTCCTTCGTCTTCTTCTAACTATAGCAGCGATACTTAACTATGAAATTCACCAAATGGATGTGAAGACTGCTTTTCTCAATGGTTTTCTTGATGAAGAAATTTATATGGAGCAACCTGAAGGATTTACAATCCCAGGAAAAGAGCATTTGGTGTGCAAGCTCAAGAAGAGCTTGTATGGACTCAAACAGGCACCGCGTGTGTGGTATCAAACCCTCGCAAAATTCCTGGAGAGCATCAAATTCCGACGTCTCATCAAAGATCGATGTGTCTTTGTCGGATCGCTCCATAATCAGACATGCTATATTGCAGTCTATGTTGACGATCTACTGATCATCGCTCCAACACCTGCCCTCGTCAATGAAATCAAATCTGCCCTGAAGAAGAGATTCAATATGACAGATTTAGGGGAGGTGAAGTACTTGCTCGGGTGGTCCATAGAGCGGAACCGCAAAGACCGAACAATCTTCATCCACCAAGAGAAATATACTACTAAGGTCCTGGATCGATTTAAAAACATTGTGACGTACCCCGTCACTACACCAGTTGACCGCAGCATAAAACTGTCTAGTGCCATGAGCCCTCAAACAGAAGCTGAAAGAAATATGATGAAAGACATTCCATATCGCGAGGCAGTCGGCAGCCTAATGTATCTTATGATAGGCACTCGCCCTGACCTTGCATACTACATGAGAGAAGTAAGTCAATACCTCTCCAACCCTGGAGAAGAACACTGGAAAGCAGTAGTTCGAGGTTTCAAATACCTGCATGGCACAACAAGCCACGGACTAACTCTGGGTGGAACAATCCAGCAGACTACCCGTCAACTCACGGACAGTCTTACCGCTTTTTCAGACTATGCGAGCTGCTCAGATACTCGACGATCTATAGGTGGTTTTGTGACAATGATCGGTAAAAGCCCAATTTCGTGGCTTTCTCGAAAACATCATACTGTGGTTCTATCCACAACGGAAGCTGAGTATATTGCACTCTGTCATTGCATGCAGGAAGTAATATTTCTAAAGACCCTGCTGTGGTGAAGTGCTCCAGAAGTTAACGGACTAATGATGATGGATGCTCGCACCGGATTGGCCGAAATGTTACCCTAAGCCGGATGCCCAGACCGGCCAGGAATAAGATGTAATTTGGGACTGCCCGGCACCCTGGTAGGCGGTCGGGCGGTGCCTGGCTGGAAACCAAGTCGGCGGGCGAGGATAGTCGGATAAGCGGGCTGAGCAGACGGCAGGACTATGGAGGTTTGACGGCCGAGGCGCAGATGGCGGACGGCCAAGATGGCGGACTGTTCGTAAGGATGGAGTGGAAGGAGCCCGGAAGAAGAGGATTGTTCTAGTGGGAAGAGTATGCACCGGGATCGTAGGAAGGGCTGCCAAGGGACTGCTAGCGTCAGCGGCCGAGGGGCGCGGATGGGTGGCTATCCGGCCGAGCCGGTCGGGTTCAATGTACCATTCGGACTGGTACCATATGGGTTCAGTGTACCGACCGGGTTGGTACCATTTGGGGTTGGTGTACCGGCCGTACCGGTACACAGAGTCGGAGTTAGCCGGGTTGCGTGGGTAAGATACATGACTGGTCAGGCGTGTTATTTGAGGGAGGTTACACAAAGGGAGTATTGGACATAGGATAAATCAGTATACGTTTCGCTTTCTTAGACACAAGTCGCTTTTATTGGTTCACGGCAGAGGGCTAACAAGTTCCCCTCTTGCTGTTATTGGTTTGCCCGGGGAAGGTTAAGTTAACCCACCGGAAGTCCCCTGACCGGGAGTCGCGGCGACTTCGTATACTCAAGTCGCCCGTGTTT
>MIQA02024218.1:0-18012 GCA_001887855.2 Sclerospora graminicola
CTCAGGCCCAAATCACGCAGGATCGGCAAATTTGAACGGATATTCTTTTCCCTTCACATTTCCTAGTATACTAGTGGTTCTCACGGTTCGGAGGTAGGTATTTGTAGGCAAAACTGACCAATCAGAGCATATCTTCGGTTTGCCTACAAATCCCTTTTTTTCACACGTTTGCCTTCAGCGATTCTCGCTGAAGGCAAAAACGAGAAGTTGTAGGTATTTTTGATTGGCTGATTTTTGCTTGAAAGCTCCCAATCGGACTTAGTTAAAGATACACAAAATACGAGTTTCTTTTACATCACTGGCTTAAATCGAGTCTGTGCGCACTTACTGAATGTAAAACTTGGAAAGTCGTAGATACGCACTGATAGGCTAGTTTTGCCTACCTACAAAGTACCTACTTTCGAACCGTGAGAACCACTACTGTCCCAGATGTGTCGTTTTGTCCGAATTTTCCTGCCCATTTTCTGCTTAAGAACCTCTCAAAAACTATAGGACGATATTCTAAATTTACTTGTAAGGTACAGTAGTACTCAGTAGTACTGTACCGGTAAGCTCAACTTAACGTTCTTTGTATCATACATATGTACACCACACCAATAACATTTTCCCAGCCACAAAAGCACTTGCTTCGTTATGGCCAGCCCCGCAACAAGCCTTGAGAGCCCCGAAGCGCTTGCTCGTCTTAATGCCGCCATTATGGGTGATCGTAATCCTCGCGGTATCCCTTCCGCCGTGTTTGTGGTATATCTCTAATCTTCTTTTTAATCTAATCATAACACGGCCATTGACCAGATCTATTTTTCCCTATTGTATCAGGATTCCGTAGACTCCTTTATGACTTTATGTGGTGTTCAGCACATTGAACCACTTGTAGGTGCATTGCAGCAGATGTATAGCAAGTATAAGTTTATGGAGACGAGTTTGCAAAAAAATCGCGAGACATTTAAGCGCAAAATCCCAGACACTCAAAAAGATCTGGATATGGTACGACATTTGATCAGTAAGCGCGATGAGGGGGAGACCCTAAAGACGCAATTCAATCTGGCCGATAATGTTTACGCCAAGGCAGCAGTCGATTGCTCTGTGGGCAAAGTATGCATCTGGCTGGGTGCCCAGGTCATGGTTGAGTATTCCTATGAAGAAGCGGAGGAATTGCTTGAAAAGAATGTGGCTTTAGCGACCGAAAAATTGGTACGAAAAAAACACATGTGGAGAAAGTGTATTTTTTCGAAAGAATGTTTTTTCTAGAGAAGATGCTGACAAAAAATGCGTTTGTTGTTAGGCACAAATTGAAGAAGACTTGTCGTTTCTTCGGGACTCGATTATCACGACTGAAGTCAATATTGCCCGCATCTTTAATTACGATGTGCGTCGTCGTCGCCAAGAAAAAGACGGAAATCTGGTGGCTGAGCTAGAGGCAAAATAAAAATGTTTTTTAGGCAATGACGTCGAAGGACGGCTCTTTGCGAGGTTAGGAGCCCCTAACCAAGGTGACTCAAATATAGTGAACATTTCACTTAGGAGCCTCTAACAGAGGTGACTCAAACAGAGGTGAACTTTTACCCTAAGTAGGATAGACCAGTGAGCTTCAATGTTTAAAACAAGACAACAGTGACCCAATTATTTAGATAAATTTCCAGGAATCAAACATGCGTTGGCACTCTTTCTTGGTGAAACTATTCCGTGTGTCACTGCTCCAAGAGAAATCGACATGGAAACCTTTCTGCCACTGCTCAAAGTCCTTAGTATGAGTGTTGGAAGAAAGCGAACGTAACCCAACGCTTATGAGATTCTTCTTATCCAAAGTTTGTGCGAACGAAAAAATGTCACTGCTAATTCCGAAACGTTCACTTTAGTGACACATGGTCTCCCTGTGTCCGAGTTTTTCAAGTTCCGCAAGCGCGTTAAGTCCAAATCTTGGCTTTCCCCACGAAATTCGGATCAGAGATCAGACGGGATCTGGACTACTTTAATTGAATATTGGGTTTATCCGTGCTTGCCACTTTTAGACAAGCGACATAGGCGTATTTGATCCCGATTTGGATAGAGAAATAGCTGTGTGCCCGTTGATAAAGTAATATCCGTATACTGAATATCATGTCTTGCCAATTGGTCGAGAAATGCTTGAAATGTCTCGTGATTACGAATCGTTGCGGCAAAAATGGCAACCCGTTGAGGGGTCGTTCCGTGCTCTTGATGACCAAAAAACGATTCAAGAGCATGGATCAAAGCGGGAAAGACGCTAACATCATAGACACAGTCGCCCGCGAGCAGAAGATCTGGCCGTTCGTCATCCAATGGCTGCCATGTTTCCCAGTCGAGTGTCTGCACTTGAATGGGACACTTGAACTTGTCAGCGTTAAGTTCGACATTATACCGCAAGTTTTGGAGCACATTTGGGGCATAATCACTGAGTATAATGCGCTTTGAGCGGCCGACACAAGCCAAGATTATACCCGTGAACCCAACGCCTGCTCCGAGTTCAAGGACGTTGCGGTTTTGAAACTCACTCTTATGGGCGATGATATACTCAGCAAGTAGATACCCGGCTTCCCAGATCTTGAGCCCCACGTCATTCATGACGGAAGCGACTCGACAAGTCACAATAATGGATGAGGGTACCGTATATGACACATGGTGCATTACGTGAATATTGAGGGAATCATTGAGTAATTTGGGATTCAAGACAAATTCCAGTAATGTCGTCGCTATGTCGTCATCAATGTCGGCAGAAATTGCCTCGAGTTCTAGAAATTATTGTAATACGTAAATAGATATAATTACGTCTCGAATGATGTTTGTATGTATACCTACCATGAACGTATTGCTTGAGGAAATTGTACGTATACTTTCGCGCGGGTGCAAATTTCTCGCAAATCGGGTCTCGTATTACTATTTGCACCACTTGCGCCTGCAACATGATACAAGTCGAGATAAACGTTAGAGTACTATTTCTCAATGTCAACCCTACAGAACCTGAAAGTCTAGTGTGGCCCAGTGCGGATCAATTGCAAAGTGTGTCTTTATCCGTTCCAAAAGCTCCTTTACAGGCTCCATCGCACGATACGCTTCGAGCACGCTTTGCATTTTCGAACTACTTGTACTATTCTACCCACTACAGTACTGGTATTATACATGTATTATACTATTTTGCATACATTGACAATTTGAACGAATGGCCGTCAAAGATGCACTCAGTTGCAAATTCTCCCCCATAAAGTTACAATATATAATGCCTACCGATATGAGCAAGTTCCAGCTGGTGCAGACCGCCAAGTTCTCGGTGCTGCATCCAATCAAGGGCGCCAAGCCCATGAAGCCCATTGCGGGCGTTAAAAAGGTAGTCCCGGCTAAAGAGCAGAAGCCCAAGAAGGAAGCCCAAAAGAAAGAGGCACCTAAGAAAGCCAAAGAGGACGACGACGATGATGACGACGATCTGTTTGGTGACGATGACGAGGAGGACGACGAAGCGGCGAAAGCTCTTGCTGCAAAGCGTGCGGAAGCTGCCAAAGCGGCGAAGAAGGAAAAGAAAAAGCCCGTCGAACGCTCGCAAGTGGTTATTGAAGTCAAGCCCTGGGAGGCCGAGACGAATCTGGAAGAATTGGCGGCAAAGATCAAAGCACTTCCCATTGAAGGTCTGACGTGGGGTGAGGGACACAAATTAGTGCCTGTAGCCTTCGGGATTAAGAAATTGTTGGTCCAGTGCGTCATCATTGACGACCTCGTGCTTTTGGACGATATCACGGAGGCCATTGAGGCATTGGACGAGTATGTGCAGTCAGTGGATATTGCCTCCATGAACAAGCTTTGATCAGGAAATAATGGGACGATAACAGGACATTTATAATTTGGTCTAATGTTTTTTCGTACTAAGCGTGCCGCTATCTGCTACCCGTAATTAGTCTGTGCCAGACTAATTTTGATGCTGAGTTTTTGAGCTGTGTTCCAGGGTGTGCGGTATCACGTTTCGGCACCGGTACAATAGTAGCGAATCAGGTACCTAAATTTCGTGTAAAGTAGTCCATTTTAGTTATTAGCTATTGGCTACTATATAGTAGCCAATAGCTAATAACTAAAATACTATATAGTACCTTATCCTAGAAATTAAATGAGGGTCTGGATCTTCCTGGGAATACAATTGCTCGGATGCCGAGTATCTTCTCGCTGTCGGTCGCGGTGCTGGTAATGTGTCAAATACGCACTGGATACACAATTGTAGACGCATCCCGTCTTCTCTCGTCGAAGGTTGTTGTTGCTCGTATGAAGCAACTGTGTCTAATTGGGCTCTGCTTTGAGACCATAGGAAATTGATGGTTTCTGCTGACTTATGTCTTAAACCATTGAAAATTGATTGATTGCGCAACTGCCACAACCATCCCACTATAATTCCACAAAATCCCCACCATAAGCGTCGGAATTGTTTCTTGCAAGAGGAGGCTTTAACTCCAAATTTCACCATCATCATTTCTCGAATACGATCGCTTATGTCTGGCGCTTTACGAGTCACGATTTGGCGCTTAAATTTATTTAGTGACTGTTCGTCCACTGATACCCCCATCCAATGACTAAGCCACTTGGACCAAATGAGACAGGCACTGACACAACCCCAAAAGATATGTGCGATATCTTGATCTTTCAAAGTACAATCGGGGTTAAGCGGACAAATTTGTGTCCCGGTCCCCTTTTGGTAAAATGTGTTTAGCTGATGAGTAGCCATGCGATAAATTACCCATGTCTGGTAATCCGTTAAAAGATGTTTGTGATTCCACAATTGTTTAGGTGTTTGATTCTGCGAAATTCTCCACCATTCGTCTCTCTTGTGTTTCTTTTCCCATCTAATTAACATTTCTGGTAGTCGCACTGCGATATTTTCATGATACATTTTCTTGAAACACCGTTTAATCGCTTGTGGTATTCGCCAAAATGCTGTTTCTTCGTCAAGAGGCCATCCAAACTGATGTAATTCAGGGTGTGGGTAGCACACCACTGTTTTGATGTTTACTTCCTTTCCTTTGTCATCGAACAAAGGTTCTGTAGCGTCAAGTGTCCAATAGATTCCATTTACTGATTGATGTAGTAAAATCGTTGAACAATTTTTCTCCGTACAACCTTTCACTATCCCAGGTTTGAAAACAGTCCATTTGTATTGTTTCAACACATCCGGACATCTGAAAAGTTTGATTGGAGGTGCCATGCCAATACTGTCCCCAATTTGCACTCGAGGAGAAGCTAGGATGATCGCTGTCATCCACCTACCCAATTTTATTCGAGTATGCGAGACGTCTTGTCCGACAGGAACTTTCCAACGATACTTATTATGAGCAATCCTTTGAATGTCCAACTCACGAATACTGGATTCTGGGATGCGGTCATATTTGTTAGGTGCTAATGTTGTTGCCTGAGTTTCAGGTATCCATGGATTTCTTGCCCAGCTAAATGTACCCCAGAACATCTGATAATGTTCTGGAAGTAGATTATGATAGGGTATATTTTCCCCATTAACACATAATTCGAGCACTTCAGATTCTTTTAAGCCATACGAATGTGTTCCAGGTTCACATTGTATCCGTGATATCAGAGATGGTAAATTCTTCTCCACGTATGTCATTAAGTGCTTACGTTGAGTCGTAGTCGGACTTAACCACCAGCCTAATTCTTGGCTCAGTGTTCCTATTTTTCTGGAAATTGTCATATTCTTACATAACGTAAAATGTCTCCTTTGCATAGGAGATATTCGTATAGATTCATGAGGAGACCAATGTGAAAACCTCCATATCAACCATGCCGTTTTGTAAATATCATTTGCGCTGAGTAACCATGTTGTCGCATCCTTTAGGCGTTGCACCTGTAGTGCTAATGGTATGGATACGAGTCCGAGTCCTCCAGCTTCCTTACGAGTGTAGATTAAAATCGGGGACATTTTGTGGCGTGCTGGTCCTCCATCTGTACTCTGGGACCAAATAAATCTCTTTTGGATTTGTATGAGTTTATTCATAATGTGTTCCGGAGGATCAAATACTTTTGCTGTGAATGTGATCGCCGGTAACACCACCGTATTGAATAACATAACTCTATCCATAATCGAAAGAGAGCACGACACTGCTGTCGCTAATCTCCGATGTATTTGTTGGATACGCAGACCCCAGTTAACTTCCGTCATATTGCCCAGACCAATTTCATAACCAAGATAACGTGTTGATTCTCCTTTCTTTAAGACCGGTATACCTCCCCATTCTTCCGGAAGGATTGTTGGTCTTAGAAATAGAAATTTACTCTTTTTAGGTTGTACTTTCAGCCCTGCCATTTCTCCAAATCGTTTAACCACTTCCAATGCTTTCCCCATCTGATCAGCTTTTTGTAAGAAAATGGTGGAATCATCCACAAATGCCGAGAATTGGTGCTTGTCCGAAGCCAAACCTATACCAATGTTGATTCCATCTATTTCCTTCTCCTGGTGAATAGCAAACGCCAGTGGTTCCACAGCTAAAATGAATAACAGTGGCGCCAATGGACAACCTTGACGTATCCCTGAGCAGACTTCTATTGGTTGAGAAATCTGATTGTTTACTAGAAATTGAGCTGTAGTACCGTCATGTAAATTCCTAATTAAGTTCACAAAACTTGTACTGAACCCAAAGAGCGATAACACCTGATATAGATACTGTCTATCCACAGTATCATAGGCTTTAGCGAAATCCAAAAATAAAATTCCAGGACACTCTCCGTTTGGTAAAAACTGGCCTTGATGGGTTTGTTCAGTTTGTAGGGTAGCCATCATGATTGCGACTGCCTTTTCCATACGTCTACCTGACACAAAGCCTTGCTGTGTGTCACCGATTAGTAACCCTAAGAAGGTTTGTAAACGTAATGCCAGTATTTTCGCAAAAATTTTATATCCAGTTTGTAGTAACGAAATAGGTCTGTAATCTAGTGCGTCTGCTAAATCCCCTTTTTTTTCTCAAAGGTAACACCAGTGCTCGTTGGAATGACACTGGTGACATTTGTCCTTCAAGTAATCGATTGTATAACTTTGTCAACGTCGGACTTAAAATTTCAGCAAAATCCTTGAAAAAATCATTGTTTAATCCGTCAGAACCGGCTGCTTTACGTCTTTCCAGTCGCTTAATAGCATTTAAAACTTCACATTCCTCTATCTGGGCCATTAACAAGTTATTCTGCTCTGCTGACACCATTGGAGTGGAAGGAATTGTGAATAACTCTGCCATTTTCCGTTGAAGGTCTGATAATAGTACTTCACGATGCTCGACCCCTAGAATTCCTCGCCAAATAAACGCAAATTTATCTGGTATCGTCGTTCCAGGAAACATATTTGATTCGATAGGTACTGCTATCTGTGATACCGTTTGATCTTTTTCACGCACTGAAGTCTTTTTGTAAAGTCATCGTAGATCCTCTTCTTTCCGATGCAGTCTTCTTCCTTGACGTACTTTATGCGACTTTTGAATTGCCTCTGCTATAGCTGTTACTAGGTGTTTCCGTGTGCGTGCATTACTTCTTAATGAACTTCGAAGTTGACTTACTCTTCGTCTTCTACGCCGTGCGGATTTCTTGGCCAGACGGAATAGAGTGGCCACAATTTTAGCACTCAGTTGGTCCCACTCCGTGTCAACTGAATTTCGACTATTCAATATTGTTCGTAATGCCTCGTCTATCTTATCGTGTATACTCAATTGAGATGATCAAAAAAAGGGGTACCGTGGTCTCTGGTTGAAATATTCTTTTTTGTCCTGTCTCTTTTCTGATAAGTAGAGTTGAACTTGAGCATGGTCTGAATAAACGGGCGGTTCACTGACTTCCAGCCACTGGGTTAACGCTGTTAATCGTTTGGACACATAAAATCGATCGATTCGACTAGCCGAGTTGCCTTTCCAATAAGTAAAGTGTTCACTCGGGTCTAATTTGTCTTCACCAGAGATTGATCCTATGAGCGCCCTCGCATCCATTAAATTATATTTTTCCACCAGACGAGATAGACTGATACTCTCAGTGTTGTTGTTACGTTCTCCACCTAAGCGATCAATCACTGGGGATTCAACACAATTAAAGTCACCACATAGTATCATTTTATCCCATTTGCTTGAAAGGATATGTTCCACTTCTGTAAAGAAAATTTCTCTTTCATTGGAGTTGCTTGCTGGAGCGTAAATATTGACAATCATCGTAGTTTTCCACTCTACCATGATGAAACGTGATGACCAGAGGTGCTTTTTACACGGAGTTATGAACTTGGCTTGATCTGGGTGAAATAATACTGCTACTCCACCCGTTTTATCATCCCCAATACTCCAATATGCATGTTCTTGGTCACTGTTATAAATTCCCCATAAACGATTCCATTGCTTTGTATATTCTGAGGCTGTTTCTGAAGAGTTGATATGAGTTTCTTGGAGTACAAAAATGTGAGGCCGATGTGACTCTTTCATATATCTCCACGATGTTAACCATCTAATTATATCTGTTTTCTTGAAACCTCTCACATTTTGCGTCAAAATAGTGAGCGATGTCTCCCCCTTTTGATTGTGTGGTTCTGATGTTATCGACTGGAACTCCATTTCCTGTAATAGCCTGTATTTCGCGTAACTATCCATCGATGACAAATCAAAATAATCATGGGTGGCGATATCCATTATCTGTTCGTTGCCCTTAGTAACAGGGAGATGAACCGTGAGATTCAACTGAATTATGCCTTGGAGAGTCAGGGATGTCAATGAAGTGATCCGCAATGATATTCATCCAGTCATGTAAGTCTGTCCAGGCTGATCCTTCTTCGTCCAATACTTTATTAAATCCTTCACTATAGTCTTCATAAGATGTCTGTACCTTAAAGTGACGTCTCAACAAATCCATTATTGAGTCACTCGCAAGATAATCTTCTCCCACCATAGCTGCGAATTGTTCAGCATAAATGTATGCGCTTATTAGGTATCTTGCCAGTGTAGACTTCCTCATTGGAGCACATAATCGGATTAACTTAATACCGCCATATTGATTACGACGTAGTTCATTCCACTCTTGAGTGCTATGCGTAATCAATGTCCTCTGTTCTGGTGCTTTCAGTGCTAAATATCTCTGTTCCCATGCACCAAACCATGCGGCTTGCACCCCTTCAATACCATTATTTTTGCCTTGTTCTAACATGGCACACCAACATTGTTCACGCCATATTCGAGTGAGAGCAATTACCGTCTCTGTCGTTAAACTATCCAGTATATAAGAGGCTCCATCAAATGTTTGTAATAATTCCAAAAGAAGAATGCTTTCCTTATCCGCTGCTGTTTTCCATACCCCTGGACCTTTATTTAGGTGTGGAAATGGCACCATGGACTTTTGCTTCCAAGTTGCCTCTAATACACCCCAAGCTTTGATCCAATGTTCTGTAGACTTTTTTGGGCTTGAAACACAGTTCTTGAAGTCATCCACCACTTCTCTCTGAAGTTGGATAACTGGTACATCTGTCCCACGTACATACCGGATTGGTTTCGTAACAAGCTGTGAAACTTGTTCGTTAGGATCTGTCCGTGTACATAACCGTTTGGCTTTGGTGGTTCTCTCGTGTTCCTCGATTAATTCGTCGTGTTCACCTTCTGGTTGTTCCACCTCATCCGAAGCTGACTCTAGTAATTTTAGTTCATTACTATTTGTCATGTCTAACCAGCTTCGATGGTACCATTGGTGCAGTACCGATTCTGGTATGTTATAATGACGCATCACTTTCTCACGGGTATCCGGGTGAGTCAGATCCGCTTCCAGGAGCTGAATTTGTTCTGGAATAGACTGTCGTCCGACTTTTTCCGTTAAGAAGTGCAGTACTTCTAGCCAACCAGGATCATGAGTCAGAATAATCTGCTCAATATCACTTTTAAAATAGTCATGGATGGACTGTCCACCAAGTCTATTAATGATATCCGCTGTCATTTCCTCCCATTCTCCAACCTGCTGTTTCTGTTGGGCTGTCACATCTACAAGTATTCCGTTTTCCGTCTCTTTGTGTTCTGAGACCTCATCCATAACGATATCTCCATTTCTTCCATGTTGACTATTATTGGATCTATCATCCTCGTAATCTTCGTCGGATTCACATTCACTGCTATTGTCAGTCATGATTATATCTACTTCACCTTCCGATTCATCATCTACTGCTCTCAATCCATGAATATACGCCGAGTAATGAGCTTATTTGAAGAAAAGAACAATTGGCCATTGCGTTTGAGTCTTTGACTCCTTTTGCTTCAAACGTCGAACTGTGTCAATACAGTTCTGTAATGACATTGGATATTCTCCACTCATCATGTAACAGTTGTTTTTTCTGTTACGTGTTTCTGGTGCGTAATGTATTACACCGGGTTCTTCCATCCCTGCACTTATATTTATGACAAAGATATCTTTCTGAAGTAACGTACTTATTGTGGCCAAAGTATCGTTGCTTCCCCATGCCTTCTGTGGAACTGTATCTGTGATCTTAGATCCACTGGTTGCGAAGTCCCTGAGATAAAGTTTAAATTCGCTAACTGACTCCTTCGCTGAGATTTTTTCATATCCTCTTCCTAATCCCAATAAAGTGTGTTTACGGATTCCTGCAGGGAATTTTATTTCGAAATCAAGCAGAGCACGAATATGACATCCTTCCTCAATCAGCCGGGCTAAATTTTCCAACACTTCCACGTTTTCCTTTTGAAATTGCAGCGTCGCGAGTGCCTGACATATTGCATACACCTGACAGTTTCCTGTCGCCGGTGTTGCAATACGTCTTATACCCATAAGCGTTTCTGCCTCTGCTAAGGTAACTTTTTTTGATGTGAGGTAGTATTTAGTTCTCTCAAAGGAAAATCCTCCATGGAACCGTTGCTGACTTTTAGATCATCCAATATATCCCTTATCTTGTCTTTGATCTTTCCTTCCTCAATTAGACAAACTGTTTGTTGTGACTGTTTACGTAATTGATTGTCCTTGGGTGACTCTAGATTTTTTTAAGTCATGGTGCTCGTTGTGGTCTGCATCTGGCGATTTCTTAATTTTTGTTCCGTTGCCGTGGCCTTCCTGTTTGACATGGTCCCCAATAGATTGGTGGATCTTTTCGCCAGTGATGTTTATTTCTTTTTGAGTGGTACTTCGATGTACCCACTCTTTTTCTTTAGTGCCGCCATTCGCTACATTGAATGCCTGCTTGTTGTCCTTTCCTTGACCCTGAGTGTTACTTCCTGGTGTTGAGGTTGAGGTTAACACCTTTTTTATTTCGGTGTGCTGTTGATTGATCGGCCGTTTTTTGTTTTTAGTCTTTTTTTTACCGTAACATTAACCCCGTCCGACGATGTTCCTTGGCTGGAGGAATTCTGTGTTCGGGCTTCCTCTTGTTGATTTGATATGTCCGTATCGGAAGAAGCTGATGAAATAGGATTCTCACTTTCTTTTTCTTCCTCGTTCTTTGCTTCATCGTGTTTACTATTGATTCCGTCAACAGTAGCTTTTCTGTGAGTATCAATTTGATTCCTCAAATCGTCCATACTGGAAAAGGTTTCCACGAACTCCTCCACTTTTTCCGTGTCCTCGGTAGCGATTATGATGCATCGTGTCTTTTGTATTTCTTCCACCGTAATCGTACATTGTTTCATTGGGTGCCCCAACTCACCACAGCGTAAACATTGACGCCGACCCCTCATTTTGGGGTGTTCAATTATTACCATTACTTGATTCCAATACAAACGGCTTATATTAATCAGCTTTTCTGGACAATTCTTCGTGGCCAATGTTAAGCCCACGGATGTGGAGTTTTCCGACAAGGGTCCTCCATTATCCATATCTTCTAATTGAAACGGTACATCCAGTACCTTTTTCAACATAGCATATAATTGTGTCAGGTCAGTAGTTCGTGACACATTCCCTAACACACAAGTATAGTTAGCGGCTTGAGTGTATTTTTCTCCATTACAGTCCGCTTGGTTGTTCCATATCGAGTCGTCACCATCTTCCTTACGCTTGTGTACGTTATAAACCGTATGATCGTACCGATGAAATGGTACCTTGACTCCCACGCATTGTTCCGCCATGTCACGGGTGTAAAAGTGGAAGTAAATCGAATGATTGTTAGCATTGTAACTTATCGTTTTCACCTGGGCAATCATCGCCCATAACTCTTTTGAACCTTTCGACCTAGTCGCTGCAGCAGTGGCGATACTTTCTTGTATGCACTTCGTACTTAGAAAAGCCGCTTTAATCGGACTTTCACCTTTCATGTCCATTATCAAACATCCTTCCACCTGAGCTCTTATTGTTTGAATCAAACGCACATGATGTTCCGGTGACATTATCCTTTTGACAAATTGTGGAATTCGTCTTGCGATAATATTTCCTTCCAAAAGTCCTTGCACAATTGTCCATTCGTGATCGGTTCCATCCCTAAGTTTAGTCGGTGCAAACTTAGCGTATTCCCTCTCACATATTTTTCGTAGTTCAGGGATCAACGTCCCTTCATACATTTCCTTACGGAAAAGAAAATCAGTCGTGTTCACTTTCTGCACGATTAATTTTTCCGTGAGGTACGATTTTCGCCGCCCAACCTGATAATGGGGGCGGATCTTGACCCGCTTGACGTACAGCTGCCTGTCCGATCATTTTCCTTAAAATTCCTTCGAATGTTTGGTTTGACTTCTGCGCGCTGATAGCCGCCCCAACAATTCGTTGTTTCCATTCTGACCATTCCTGTTTCTCTTTCACCACAATGTGCTCAAAAAGCTCCAGGAGACATTCACTTTCGCCTTTTTTTAGTTTAGGCAAGCGTTTTGCACTAGGAGCCAACTTAGACGCTGGAACCTTGGCCTTTACAAAAACTTGCGTAAATAATTGTTGCATGGTGTCCAACCATGCTTTAACCTTCGGTGAGGTCTTGGAAGCGTTTTCCAGTGCAGCCCTCAATGCCCCGGCTAGGTCCTCAGCTGAATGACTTTGACCTTTTTATTTCCGGATTGTGGTACAGTTTCATCCATGGTTCTGATTTCTGATGTCTTCGATGTACCACCTGTCGAAGTATCATTCTTGGAATCATGCTTACGGGAACCAGCTGAATTCTCCTGGTTCTCCGTCGAATCAGGTTCTATGGTCTCCGTAGTTGATACGTGAGGTTCGTCAACCTCCTTTCCTTCCCCACTCGCCGAGTTATCTTCCTCACCCTCCTTTCCAGGTAGGCCAGATAGCTCCTTTTCATCGCTCGTCGAGTCTGCCGACATGCCACCAGGCCGGATCCAGGGTCCGGGACGCGCATTGTAGTAGTAGCTGTTAACGTTCTTTGTCGTTCTTCAATCCACCTGAGCCAGGTGTGTGCGATAAAGCAAATTGAGAACTGGGTACCTAATTTTTTTTCATGTAAAGTAGTCCATTTCAGTTATTAACTATTGGCTACTATATAATACCTTATCCTAGAACTTAAATGAGGATCTGGATCTTCCTGGGAATACAATTGCTCGGATGCCGAGTATCTGCTCGCTGTTCGCGGTGCTGGTAAGGGGTTTATAACGCACTGGATACACAATTGTAGACGCATTCCGTCTTTCCTCGTCAGAGGTTGTTGTTGCTCCAATAAAGCAACTGTGTTTAGTTGGGCTCTGCTTTGAGCCCATAGAAATTTACTGGTTTTGCAAACGTATGTCTTAAACCATTGAAACTTGATTAATTGCGCAAATGCCACAACCATCTCACTATAATTCCACAAAAACCAAACCATAGGCTTCGGAATTGTTTCTTGCAATAGAAGGCTTTTACTTCATATTTCGCCATCATCAATACTCGTATATGACCGCTAGTGACAGTCGGTAGACGAGATGCAATATGTCCATCCAATGTTATCAACTGGATTTCCATTTCCTTTTGTTGTTGCTCCAATAAAGCAACTGTGTCTTGTTGGGCTCTGCTTTGAGTCCATAAACATTTACTGGTTTCCGCAGACGTATGTCTTAAACCATTGAAACTTGATTGATTGCGCAAATGCCACAACCATCTCACTATTATTCCACAAAAAGCCAACCATAGGCTTCGGAATTGTTCCTTGCGATAGAAATCTTTTACTTCATATTTTGCCATCATCATTACTCGTATATGACCGCTAGTGACAGTCAGTAGACGAGATACAATATGTCCATCCAATGTTATCAACTGGATTTCCATTTCCTTTTGTTGTTGCTCCAATAAAGCAACTGTGTCTTGTTGGGCTCTACTTTGAGCCCATAAACATTTACTGGTTTCCGCAGACGTATGTCTTAAACCATTGAAAATTGATTGATTGCGCAAATGCCACAACCATCTCACTATAATTCCACAAAAACCAAACCATAGGTTTCAGAATTGTTCCTTGCGATAGAAGTCTTTTACTTCATATTCCGCCATCATCATTACACGTAGGCTTCGGTGTGGTGGCCCCGCAGGCTCCTCCACACCTCTACGCGTCCTTCCTTGTGAGTACCTCTCTACGACTGGGTGTGATGGCCCCGAAGGCACTTGCTCACACCCCGTCTGTACTCCAATACAATCTGGTGTCAACAATGTTGACGTTACTAACCTGATTCTGATTTCTGGTTTATCCAACAGTTCGCCTGTTGGACTCACCATCTCCGAATAAGGTATACAAAGACCGGCTCTTACAGAATGGCTTCGAAGAAACACCGATTCTGAATCTGCGGTCGCTCCTGGTGGCGGCTCCGCTTCATCCGCCTCCTCTTCCAGAGTCGTTGTCACCGTTACTTCCTCACGCCTCGGTGAGTGAAGTAACTATGCATCCCTTGGTGCCTGGACCTGCGGCCTACCAGCCCGCGATGGGGGCCTGGGCCCGTGCCCATGCCGTTCTTCCGTAGGATGCTGACGCTCTGTCGTTCCGTTCGGACCCTCCCCATCCTTGGTGGGTGAGGGCTTGGCGGCAAATTGAGAACTGGGGGGTACCTAAATTTGTTGATACTGATACTTTAGTTTCCTACCGATACCTAAAATTAACACGTCGGTACGGTTTACTACCGTAATTAACATGGCCGGTATTGGTATACCAAAACTAGTACCGAAATTGGATTTGGCCGGTATCACATACCGGTACTTGTACCAACATTGGACTGCATACCGGTAATTAGTACCGGTAGTTTGTACCGGGCTTGACTTATATAGTTAATACCCGGTAATTGGATAGACATTTTATCCTCACAAGTAAAGTATGTCAGAAGAGGGTTGCATGCCACCATAGGAAACTATTGCCGTTGAAAGACGACGGACGGATGGTGAGGGAGCATTTGCGCTTTAGTCATTAATATCCTAGTAGATAGTTATCATAGGCTACCACAACTTGTTGTTTATTTTTCTTAACTTCTTCTCTCCAGCATAAAAGACTGATTTCATTCACGAAAAAATGGTATATTATAAAAACTAACTACCACAATGCTCTCCTACTCCTTCTTTGGGGTCTAGTCATATCGTTAATATTTTTTGCAGAAATTTGCTTACGTTTGGTCATATTTGTTCATGAAAATGTCTCCCCATATATAATTGCTTATAAAACGTAGTTTGGTTATATTTGTTCATGAAAATCTCTCCCCATATGTAATTCTTATAAAACGTATGATAGTGGTGGCGGTGCTGACACTACTTTGCTCGACATACTCGATAGTAAGCAGATAGAGATACTATTTACTTATCATAACATCAGTTAATTGTCCACCTCCTTATCTTTTGCATGAATGTTAAACGATGCATTAACCAGGCTACATAGATCGGGAGTGTAAGAAACATTAATATCATTACATGTTATCAACTCTACGACTTTTTTTTGCAATGTCAATACTAGAAATACCGAAACAAAATATTGTCTCTGGATACCGATTTAGTCGGTACCACTGTAATACCGAGATTAGTATGGACGGTATATACTATCAGTACCGAGTACCTAGATTGGCTCTGACGGTGAATACTACCGATACTCAATACCATAATTTCAGACTTCGGTAGTGATAGATACCAGCATTACTCAGGGCGGTATCGGTACGGTACTCTCCATACCTAGATTGAAGTTCCCGGTATCGGTATCGGTAGTGTTTAATACCGGTGGTACTACCGGTGGTACTACCGGTACTAACCACTACCGGTACCAATACCGCACACCCCTGCTGTGTTCATTAATAGTTGTTGTTAATTCGCAGTCTATTTATTCTTTTAACTATTAGCTACAACTCCCGTCTTTACGCTTGCCGACCCGTCAAAACTCAGAACCATTAGTTTTTCCGTGGGTCCCAATGTTGGCGGTGGTAATATGATGGATTGTCGCGGCTGTTTCCGAGGCGCTATGGCTATCAGCGCTTCCTCCACTTCTGCCCTTAGGGTAATGCTGGCCACTAACGTGCCCAGTATCTCCTCTTCTTATTTAGTACACTTGATTACTTCAAGAGACCACTGCGATAGCAGAGCAGCCCATCTACTTAGCCGGCCGTCAATTCCATTTGCCGTCAGAAGCCATGACAGGGTCGACCGTCTAGATAGTACCTTGATGGGCCGAAACACCAGCATAGTATAACACACATCCAGGATCCGTAATAAGGCCAAAACTTCTTTATCCACTAGCCCATAGTTAACTTCATTAGCCTTCAGAGTCCGGCTGGTGAACGTCACAGGACAATACACTCCGTCATGATCCTGCACAAGGGCGGCTGAGATAGCCCACTTTAGCATAGATGATGACTACAGGGACCTTACTAACATCGAAATGCTTCAAGACTGGTGTGGTCGCCATCTTTGCTTTCAACATGCCAAAAGCTACCATCACCCGGGTCATGTAATCATCCGGACCGGCCGCACAGGAATTGGGCAGCCAGCTGCCTGTCTGGATAGACAAGGGCGGCATCTCATTGGCCGAAATAGTTGACCCGGGCGGCATATCATTGGTGGAGATAGTTGACCCGGGCGGCATATCATTGGTGGAGATAGTTGACCCGGGCGGCATATCATTGGCTGATATTGCTGGCTCGGTTCGCACTTCCCCTTTCCTATCCTGCTCTCTCAGCTTGTGGTATTCCACCTCCCGTAATTCATACAAAACCGCAGCATAGACCGCGAAATCCCCAATGAACCGACTGTAGTAATTCAGGCTGCCCAAAAAGATTGCATGGTCTTTAGAGACCGCGGGAAAGGCAGATTACTCAAGGACTCCAAATCCTTCGGATTAGCTTCCAATCCGGCAATCGAAACCTGATGACCCAAATAGGTCACGTTAGTTTTTCCCCAGAAACTCTTAACTACACTAATCGAAAGATTCCACTTTTCACACGTAATCATCAACTTTTCCACTTTGTCACACAGTAAATCCCAAGTAGTAGCCGTCACAAGAATGTCATCAATGTAAGACCGCCGCCCCAAAACTGAAGGTTTTGGGTCGGGGTCCGGGTCACCTTCGGCGAACACGTCACCGACCAGAGCCGGATCTTGATCCGCCTTGATCTTGAAGTGTCCATACAGCGCGTTATCTATCAGCCGTTGAACCGACCTCGTTTGGTGCAGTGGTTAAGGCCCTGCCCTCGGGACCGGGAGATTGCGGGTTCGAGTCCCACCGTGGACGAAAATCCAAAGTCGGATAGAGTCGGGGTCCAAAAGTGTAATGAAATGAGGCCCTTACAGCACCGCGCTTGACATGGCTTACACCACCCTGTATAGGGTCAGGCTCTCTGAATATCAGCTCTATTAGCCGCTGGTAAATCTGCGGAGCATTGCTTAGGCCGAACGGCATCCGGTTCCACTCGAACAGCCCGAAGGGCGTCATAAACGCAGAGATTTCCCGTGCACGATCGGTCATAGAGATTACCCAGATTCCACTAGCCATGTCCAGTGAGCAATACCACAAAACTTTATCCAAATCCTCCAGCAAGTCGTTTATCAGCGGCATCGGGTAAACCATAAGCTTAGTCAGCCGGTTTACCAGCCGGTAGTCAATACACAGCCTTATATCCACCCCATTCTTCTTAATAATAATTACAATGG
>MIQA02024219.1:0-23535 GCA_001887855.2 Sclerospora graminicola
GAAGATTTTCTGAGAGCTACTACACCACACTACCTAGTAGTATCATCAGCGGAGATTTCCTGTCCCACAGCTTGCATAGTCATGCACAGCTCGTTAAATCGCAGAAAGTGCTCCATCATATTACCACCTTTTGGTAATCGAAAATCGTGCAGCTGTCGCCGCAGTTGCACACTATTGTCGTAAAAAGAAATTTTTAAGTCTCACCAGTCGAGGTCGCCCTGCGCACCATCGTAGTAATCTGGGGCTAACCATAAACATCACAATAGCGAAGGCCCGCATGTCATTGGCTTTCTAACCGGACGCCAAAGCGTCATCATCCGCGGGGGCTTCAGAGCATCGATATGCTGAACCAATCCCATTTTAGCCAATTTCATTCGCGCGTTGAACTCCCACACGGAGTAGTTGTCTTTCGCGGAGTATGTCAGACGCGTTGTAAGGATTTGGGCTCATAACCTAACGTGAAAAAGACTTGGCGCTGGGGTTGTGTTGTTGAGGATGTCAAATTAGAAAGTGCTGAGCTAGTATCGTCTTCTCTAAGTACCTTCTTACGCTAGCTAATCAATGGTGCATGTATCATCTTCTTCAGTGTGGATAGTCTACTGGCTATAAAACTGTTGGCCAATGATTAATTAATCCCATTGCTCATCCCAGCTTCTCCATCCCGTGCCTTCTTATAATGCATATGTAATAAATATATCATCCCATCTAGGTACCTTATACTGTAACGATCTTTGGGGGGTTCAGACGGCGAAAAGTACCCTCCGCGTGTCGTAATAAAATCATATGCAAGGTGGTGTCCGTGTGAATTGGGTGAAGCGACAGGGTCTTGGGCTTTAGGTGTGACAATAGGCCCAAGAAATATTAAGAAGGAAGGAAATGATAGAGCCGTATGGATCCCTTCAGCATGGTGGGGTGAGGACGTGGCTCAAGGTAATGTTCGGCTCGCAAAAGTGCCCTTTTTTCTAGTTGACGGTTTCATGGACATTGATCTGCGGTTATCTAGTCTTATGCAGCATCTATCGGCGTCCGCCACATGCGTGTATACTGCCAACCGATAGATATATCACAGAACCGTCCATACCATTCGCACCTCCGAAATGCATGGTTGATATGCTGCAAAGCGAATTGTAGGGTCACTCAAGATCAAATCATGCATTCAAGCTGGGAGAAGATGTTACCCTCGACAACCAAGAACGGATTTCAATGACTTAAACAAATACCACAAATTCCTAACGCGCTCATTGGTGAAGCTCTTTTGTACCTGGATATTGCGTTTAAAGTTAAAACATTGGTTTTTCCTTTTTGTACTAGATGCCAATTCTATAGAGGCCAAGCAGATAGACTAATTCTTCTTTGGCTCATGGAGAATCACTTGAATCAAGACTTTGCTAGAAGACACAATTATCACTGAATCTGAACTGATTTATCACCAGGAAAACAACACTAATCAAGCTAATTAGTAGCTTAAGAAAAGCACTAAATTTGTCGAGGCTGGTAGTGGAGAGCCTAACATTTGGGGCCATGTTTTATTATATAGCAGATAAAGTGCTAGATCGATTGGATATTATCATGTTCTATCATCAGCGAGTTCTCCTATTAAACAGGTTTTTTCTATGTTGCCTTATTTTCGCCCCGCGTAGTTAATACTTATATCATTTATTCCCAAGTTATTATAACAATCTATTGTGAAAACGAAGGCCTCGGAGCGCACACAGTTCCCGCTTGGGGAAATATAGCGGTGCGACATCACCGTAGAGATCAAGCAGCTCAGACATGCGACTTCTCCCGCCCTCGATGAAATCTTGTTGAGTATTCGGATGCTGGATACATAAAGTTGTGACCAAGCTGCTTGAAGTAGAAGCAGTTACACATAAAAGGAAGAGACACCCAAGACGCAGGGCGTCTACGGCAAGACCGTTATATGCAGTTACAGAAAGGAATACATCCAAGACGCACGGCCTATACGGCAGGGCCGTCAATGAGATGCAGACTCAGGGTCTACGACAGGGCCGCTATTATATGCAGCTACTTGCAGATATATGAGAATACAGAGCACGCAGGACATCCAGACGCCGGGCGTCTACCGCAGGGCGGTTACGAAGTTGAAGGCAACTTGAACATATAAATCCAGGAGTTTGTATATGCATATATTCATATTAGCTAGCATCTAATATAAATAGGGCGTTCAGGGTGAGATTCCTGTTGGTCATCTCATAGGTGGAGCGGTATAACAAAATAGAGGGCAGGGATCCTACTCACCACATCACCTTGAGCTCCCGGTCCATTCCGGCACTGACCGTGACGGGTTCCCATTTCCTGTGCGTTAATACATTAAACTGTCAAGTGCATATTTAGTGACAGGTAACTGCTTTAGGTACGCTAAGTACGGATGAAGTCACTATACATAGTTGCGGTGCAAAAACAAGAAAAGCCTCACCAGCCCATTAATAGCAGAATATATCTCAAGGCTGTAAAATGATTAGCGCGTGAGGTAAGCTTTAGCGCACCGCAGAGACATCCAATTGCGGTTAATCAAGATAAAGTTTGCGTGAAAGCTGTTATACCTTTTTTGAAGTAAGACTAGTGTTATTTATAAAACTGACCGGTTTCGAATTCAATTCGATCTTGACGAATCAGGGTTGGAAAAGGTATACTATTGAGGGCTAACAGCATTTTGATGCGATACATGTACCGTAGAAAATCAACACTGTTGTCCGACTGAGAAGAGCGCTTCGTGAGGTACTGGTGGCAAGGTTTGTTGATACAGGACTGAGATACAAATGTTCAGACTGCTTAAGGTTCAGCTGGAGGACCTAACGATTCATATCGTCCTCTCAACAACGTATGGCATGTTGCAAATTCCACGTTAATTCCACTAGTATAGTGATAATTAACGTAAGAACGATAGAAAACGCAAAGAGAAATGAGAACCCGTAAGGATTCGCAATCCCACTCTCAAACGTAAGCGTAATTAAATCGATAACGAGAACTCCACGTAAACCATGCTAATTTCAACTGAGATCCAATCGAGATACAATCACTTGGAGTACAGCTAATTTGTGCCGGTCGTCGGTGAGTACGACGGTGCTGACTTCTCGCTTCGTTGTGTCTATGTGTTGTAAAAGTAAAAGTGATATATTATGTAATATTAAAAGATGACACATAGAAAACTTTTAACATATACAACTCTGCTAGTATGCATCTGGACAGTCTCGTATAAATTTGATTCATGTTCATGGTTCACTGAAACGACACAAAGTCCAAGTTGAGCCTAGACTAATTTATAATCTTAACATGAAGTTTCACCTTCACGGTACCGGTAACTCCCACACTCTAAACCCAAATACGATGCTGCCAGTGGATTACCCCCAATCCGAACCGTACCGTACAAGGTGCTAAACAAAATAAACCCATCCACACCACGATGCTATATTTATAGTCCTTGAGAGATCAAAAGGACCTGTTGATGTTAAATCAGTATTCACTTCCAAACCCTATCATAACAAATGGTTTAACGTACTTTACTCACTACTATTTTTACATCAAATATTCCTTTACATGATGTGGCCTCTTCGGGTCCACTACTCCTCCCACCGTAATTAGTCTGTGTGCAAAAATAGTCTGTGTTCGGAATTAGTCTGGCACAGACTAATTTAGGTGAAGAAAAATTAGTGAGCTCTCAAAACTTCCTAATTAGTCTGGCACAGTTGGCCCCCTGTACCATAACGAAGGTACAACGTACTGTAAAGAATGATGTCAAAAGCAGAGCAGCTTCACAGAGGGCGGGGGCTTCCTGCAAATCGATCCCGTTGATATCAATGGTTTCGAAGACGCTCTTGCTGAAGTAGAGATATCGTAAAAAAGATTGATACAGGTCAAGAAAAATTAACCATTATACTTTTGAACACTTTTTAACTTGTATTTTTATAAATCTTTGATAACTCTGGTAACAAAATCGTACCAATATAGATTTAGGAAGCCCTTTAGAGCTGTGACTAGCCTGGTCAAAAACTGACTCGGCTTTACAGAAGTTATTATTACTTGACAGCCTATCATCAATCTTTTTTTAAAAAGGTCCGTATTCGCTTTTTTCTGAGATTTTAGATCCTTTAGTGTAGTTCATTACAATAATGGTCAAAAGGTAGTTACAATTTACAGGTAAAATGTAAGAGTTAAAGTACATCGACTCCATAAAGAGCAGATTTAGAGGAAAGAGCAGAAGCTCTGGCTTAATAATTGATTACTTGATAGTCCTCGCAGCTGTGCATATTTGGTGACTACACCCCCTAAGTCTGTCATTTCAATCCCTGAAAAGCACCAAGAAAATTAGCCTGATGCCGGTCAATGCAGAGAATATATTGTTAGGTTTTAAGACCGTTGCACTTCCTTTTGCAATGAAAATGTGACGTGCACACAACAGGATAAATCGCCACTTACAGAAACGCCATTTTATGTATCTATTCGACCAGCTGTATCGTTAGACCAGCGAATTCAGGAGAAATAAGTTTTATTAAAACGTCTAGTAATGGTGACAAACTGCTCTACCGGATGCTGACTCAGTATCTTTATTTCCATATATTTTACTGTTAGCTATGGCGTATTCTTGTCCGTTGATTATTTAGGGAGTCGTGTGTGACACGCGATCAATCAAAAAAACGGGTTATAAGGTACGCTGTACCCAGGGTATGGTACAGGGTGTGTGTGACACTTAGTTTAGCCCAGACTAATTACCAACTTATAAATTAGTCTGGCACAGACTATTTCCGAACATCCCTTAATTAGTCTGTGTTCATTAATAGTCTGGCACAGACTATTTAAGGTAGCACAGCTCAAAACTCAGGTTCGAAATTAGTCTGGCACAGACTAATTACGGTGGGAGGAGTAATCTAGGAAGTCTCTACGTCTAACTCACTCTGTTCGATAATACACTTTTACGTTTACCTCTTTCTTCTCAAGTCAGTCCACCTCTACATCAACAGGTTATGAGCCCAACGCAAGCCTCTTCGACCCGCGACTTTCCCCGACTCGTCGGCGCAAAGAATTACTCGGTGTGGAAGACTCGGCTTGAAGCCCCTCTTGATGGAAAGTGCCTTCGTGGATTTATCAAAACGCCAGACTAGCAAGGCGAGTCAAAAAATGATGAGTCAGACGTCGACTTTGACGACAAGAATCTCAACCCGGCCGCGTGTAACCCCGTTTAGTCGCCTACGCAATCCGAGCTTGAAGAAAACACCATCCTTGACGACGACTTGAACATGGAGACGGAAAATCAAGACGACGATCACATGAGTATTACGGGTGTAGACACGGCATCAATATTCGGAGAAATTCCGATGCTAGCTGCGCTATTGAAGGCCTCCAAGAAGAAGAAGAAGACTGAGCTCTCGGACGTCGCTTCACACGTGCATTTCTGATCAAGACGATCGACGACACGCACGCGCTCTCGGTCTGTCAGATCGAATCACCATTCGAGATTTTCAAACGGCTATGCAAGTTGTATGGAGGTGTCAGCGCCCGTGGTGAACCGTAAAAAAAGCTACGCGAGATGAAGTACGTGGATGGAGAAAGCCTAACGATGTTCCTCGTAGAGTTCGAGAAGGTGCTGAAGGACACGAGGGATGCCATCGAGAGCGTGTTTTCGGATCGCCAGAAGTCTCTTCTCCGTTTCAACGCTATCTGGTCCAACCAGCCCCAGATCTGGAAGGGCTCACGCAAGTTCATCCCACACATGGAACTGAGTAGCCATGTGGAAGACAAGGCTCGAGAAGCGGAAGCTAAGATCCGGTACACGCAACACAAGGGATCGCCCGAATCGGTTGAAACGAGGGCTGAGAAGGCACTCAAGGCAGACGTTCAACCAGTTTCAAGCACGCCACTTCAATGCACATACTGCGGTCGCAAAAACCACGGCATTAAGCGCTGTCATCAGCGGCAGCGTGATATCGTTAACGGCTGTGTGAAGGGGGCACCACCCTCCCAGCCAGCTTTATTCTCCACGCAGTCCCTGACTTCCAGTCGAGTAGAACGTGGTCTAGTCCGAAACCATCTGTATGGAGGTCGAGGAGCTACTAGCCGTTGACGTGGACGTGGTCCAGTCCAAAATCATCTGTATGGAGGTCGAGGAGCTACTGGCCATACACGTGGACGTGGTCGAGACCGTGGCCGTGGTCAGACGCGAAACTGTTCTATTATTATGTCGAACCAGCACATTGCTGATGTATTCGACAAGGACGGTAACATAATCAATCTGGACGCTCTTCTCAAAGCGAAACCTGCTCGAGAGACGTACCAGCAGGCGAATGATGCTAATCACGCCATGATCGCCATAACTACGACGATCGAACCGGTCATGATTCTCTCGGCTGTCTCATCCAGCCTTGAGCAGACTTGGTCTGTTGATTTGGGTTGTACCCGCCATCTTGTATACCAACCGGCGTGGTTACTAACATGAAAGACGCCAGAGGTGATATTACTGTCGGTGGTGAAAACAAAATCCCTATCCGAGGTGTTGGTACCATCTTCTTTTCCGTTGCCGATTCCAAGGGTACAATGCGTTTAGGCAAAATTGACGATGTGCTTTTTGCGCCTGAAGTTCGGTTTCATCTTCTCTCTGTGGTAAAAGCTGTGAAGGATGATTTTAAACTTTCGTTTGAGAGAACACGGTGCTACATTTTCATGCGCACCGTCTTAAGGTGATTGCGAAAATGGACCCTGCAACAGGACTCTACCATTTTACTGCGATGCCTTCCTCCCTACGTGTTGTTGCTGCTATGGCACACTCAGATGAGATTTTTAAGGTTCTTCTTGCTCGCAAACGCATGGATCATATTAACTTCCGCTTGTTACAGTAGATGTTTAAGCGTCGTGAGAACGCCTGACGGACTCTGATTTCCGGGGAGAGTTGTTTTGTTCAGCTTGTGCATATGCTAAGTCCCATAAGACATCTTTTAATAAACACCCTGTTGAACGTTCTACTTATCCATTACGTGTTTATTCAGATATATGTGGTCTGTTTCTAGTGAAAACACTCACAGGATGTCGTTACTTTTGTAACTTTATTGACGACTACTCCTGCTATGGGTACACATATGTCATAATGAAGCGTTCTCAACTCTATGAATGTTATGAGCAGTTCCGTAGGGAGGCCGTTGCGCTCTTTCGCAACGATACTATTGTTCTTGAATATCGAGACAATAAGTGTGATCCTGAGGTTCAGGCCTTACAAGCAGATGATGCAAAAGAGTATGAGAAACATGGTCGTACTATCACTGCCAAGTATGGTACCAAGATGCATTTCACCATTACTTGTACACCTGCCCAAAACGGGGTTGCAGTACGACGGAAACGCACTCTGCAAGAGCATCTTCGAGCATTCCTGATCGATGGAAAGCTCAGCAATGAACTCTGGGGTGAGACAGCTCGTCATGCTAATAATGTCATAAACTGCACCCCGAGCACAACGACCATGGGGCTATCCCCAACTGACTTCTGGGCGAACCGCAGACCCAGTACCGACCTGTTCAATGTTTTTGGTTGCAAAGCATGGGTTCATATTCAGGATACTGACAAACTCGAACCCCGCGCTGTCCGCTGCATGATCGTGTACAGTCGCAATGTTGTCTTTAGAGAGCATATTTTTCCGAAACTAGTTTTTCTGAAGGCTACAACCCAAACAGAGCCCAAGCCGTGCCACCAAACGTGTCTGTACCCACGAGGCTTCTCGAAACTCCATCATTGCCTCACACATCTTGTGCGCAGCCTTTAGACAGTTTCTTGTCTAACCTAGGGTCACCACCTCTTGCGCCTGACCAGCAATCTACTCCTGTAGTGGATTATGTGTTCCAGGTTCAATCTATGCGTTTTTCAGATGAGACAGAGCACGACAGAAGCGATGCCGTATCACGCCTACGAGTGCTACTAATCCATATCTGATGAAATTGAATCAACTAATCAACTCTGAAAGAATGTTGTAGATATTCGTGATATATTCACATACTTTAAGCTTCACGCCACATATCTGAGCCTCGAACATATATAGAAGCTATGTGTTCGCCCGATGCGGACCTGATGTTCCTTCCCGGGAACTACACACCCTTCGGGCTGTCTCTTGTATATGCCCTTTTCAAGGATACCATTGTGGAAAGCCGTTTTAACATCCATTTGATGGATCTTCATGTCTGTCATTGCCCCAATTGTGCGGAGGAGACGGAGAACTTCCACCCGTATGACAGGTAAAAATACTTCATTTTAGTCAACGCCACATTCCTGCATATAGCCGCGAATGACCAGGCGGGCTCTATAGCGCTCAACTTCACCATTGCTTTTGTACTTGTTTGATAGTCCATACCCATCGACAACTAAGAACTTTGCGATCAGAAGTAGAAGGAACGAGGGTCCGTGTATTATTTTCTATTAAAGCATTGTATTCTGAATCAGCTGCAGTTTGCCAAAGTTCCTTTCTAAAGTAAAGTCTGTGAGGACTTAAGCAAGCGCCCTGTGTTTGGTTTGATACTCTGTGATTTCCTTGGCATGAAGTTTAAACGCCTAATCAAAGATCGATTCGTCTTTATCCGCTTCTTTGATGGTGATCTGTGCTATATTGCCGTCTATGTTGATGACCTTCTCATCATGGCTTCAAAATCTAAGACCATGAAATCTGCCCTCCACACCCGCTTTAAGATGTTAGATTTTAGGGAGACTGCGTTTCTGTTTGGCTGGGCTATAGTTCGAAATCGAAGTAATCAACTATCATGTTGCATCAGGCAAAATATGCACAAACCATCCTAAAACGCTTCCATCAGGCCGAATCTAATCCGGTCGGGATACCACTTGACCCAAGTGTGAAGCTGAGCAAAAGCATAGTACCTAAAACACCACAAGACATTGAAAATATGTCCAAAGTCCCATATAGGGAGGCCTTTGGTAGCTTTGTGTATCTAATGATGGGCACACGACCAGATCCGGCTAACTTCCTACGTGAAGTCAGTCAATACTGCTCGAATCCTGGAGCAGCACACTGGGAAGCTGTGAAGGGCCTAAAATATTTAATAGGAACCTCATCGTATGGTATTGTCCTCGGGGGACGCCAAAATATACACCTCTTACGAAACAATAACTTCTTCAGTGCCTACTCAATTGTAGACTACGCAAACTGCGCAGACACACGCCGGTCCGTCGGTGGATATCTTACGATGTTCTGCAATAGTCCGCTCTCATGGTTGTCACGCAAACATCACACCTTGTAGTACTTTCAACTACTGAAGCCGAGTACATAGCACTCTGTCACTGTGCAAGAGGTAATTCTTAAGCATCTGCTCGCTGAGATGGGTTTTTAACGAAGCTGGACCAGTTATTGTCTGGGAAGATAACTAAAGCTGCATAAAGGTAGCCTACAACCCTGAGCTTCATGGACGATCAAAGCACATTGACGTCCAATACCACTTCGTTCAAGAGAAAACAGAGCAAAAAGTCATTGAGTTAAACTAGTGCAGCACAAAAGACATGGCAGCAGATATCTTCACCAAACCGTTAGCACGGCCTGTGTTTATGCATTTGCAAAACATGATACATGTTACCGATACTATTCAGGCCAAGTAATGTTCTAAATAATATACCATCGATTATATCCATTATATTAATAATATTAAATATATACTAATTGGCTAAAAATACGATAACGACTTCAACATAGAAATCTCACTCTGCAGCAAAAGTCGTTGTGTCAAAATCATAATTTTTTATCACTGAGTGTGTAAGGGATAAAGCAACAAATACACCAATTTTTGGCTTCATCCAACGTTTTGCAAAGTTTCTGGTTGGTAAGTATATATTTGGCCAATCATAGAACAAAAGGATCCAATCAACCAGGATGAGTTTTTGATGTACATTAACCCCATAAGAAATCCATAATTCTATTAACTATGTACTAGCGTTGCTCGCTCGCTTCGCTTACTGTTTGGAGAATATTGCAATGAAATCTTATTTTTATGGCCGTGATAAGGATGGTGGTACCGCTGGTAAACAGGAGTCACTAATAAGAGCCTTTTTTGTACCCGATACATGTATATTATACAAAGTGCCAGTCAAACGTTGTTGCTTGAATTGTCTGTATTCTCATCTGAGCTCCAAAAATATTTATTTAGGTGTGTATAATGTAGCTTACCGTACGTTATCGAAATATAGCTTACCGTCCATAAAAAACAGCGTAAAGGTGGCTGTTACGCTGTTATATATGCGCAAGGTTTTTTTTATACGTTTCTGCTATATAAATATAAGACCAATAAAAAATGGGATGTGTAACATTCCCCGGTCAATAAATGGGATCAAATGGTATTTTCGCATACATCAATAGCCCCTTCTGCAGACTTAAGCCGCACACTGATGCGATGTGCGCAAAGCCTGGCAAGCAGGGAAATGAGCACGGCACTCCACATTGTGATGTCCACCGCTCAAGCATTGTCACTACCTATGGCAGAGACCGAATCGTCACCAGTCCTCGGCTCTCTGTCAGACGATATGCGAAAGTCTGCATGATTGGCGGGAAAGTTGTTCGACTAGCACACACCCAGTAGTTGTATAAAACGGGACCGTAATGAGAGGCTTCACATCTATGAAATTTATGACCGTGATGAGGCTGACCCGGAGTGGTACTGGATAAAGTGGAACGCGTACTGCGCCGTACGACATGATACTGCGCAGCACAGAGACATGCTACTTCAAGATGGGTGCTAAGCACTGTGTGATTATGTAGACGCATTCAAAGAATGACAATCAGAAAATCCTGCCGAAGATCGTACCTTCACCGCGTTAAAAAAACTACGTCCGAATAAACGGGTGTTTACCGCGGACACAAATGGGCGCTGCTATATTGACAGCCTTGACTTTGCGGCTGCTCTTTTGGGGGTAGAAAACTACCAACCAAATATTGTTTTGAAGATTTTTTTTTTGCCGCTCACCCAGATGTCGAGTCTGAGGGAGTAACATGGCAGAGACTCATTCAGATGATGCAACTCGCAAACGCAGCGAAGAAAAAAGACGGGTCTGTCGGCATCGGTATTGGTGGCAAGAGATCCCACACTAATTTGGTCTGTGAGACTTTATGGGGATCTGTGGGATTGCGTCAGCTCGTCTTTGTACCCAGTGCATACATATGTGGTGTGGTAATAGCCGTCGCAGGGCACATGTTTTGTTCTACATGCCACAGCGGGAGAGCTGTGGGTTCACGACTCCATGGAACTCGGACGTGTTCCCTTTGAATCTATCGACTACAGCTGGGTTGATCGGTAAATTCATCCACAGGTGCTGCCTAGGCAACATCTGGCCTACCTGTCTGCTAATAGGGCTATCCATAACATAGACTAATATACAGTGGAAAGGCGGGTTTAACTTTTGCTTGGTGAGTGCCTGTCTCATCGCATTTGAGCAGCAAAATAAAAACGCTTAGAAGGACACTAATTGCTATTATTAGTAGGATAGATATTCCATTTTTATACGCTATACTTATAAATTAGTCTGTCACAGACTATTTCCTAACATACCTTAAATAGTTTGTATACATGTTTATCTAAATAATTATACAACAAAAAGGACGGAATAGAACAACGGATGAAACGGTCGTAAGAACCTAACAAAAACAGGGCCGTGAGATACAGATTCAGGGAGGCTGTTGGTGTTAAATCAGTATATCTCTTATAAAACCTATCATAACAAATGTTTTAACTTTACTTTACTCACTACTATTTTACATCAAGTATTCCTTTACATGATGTGGCCCCACTAATCCAGGAAGTCTCTACGTCTAACTCACTCTGATCGATAATACACTTTTATTTTTACCTCTTTCTTGTCAAGTCAGTACTCTTCTACTTCAACAGAGCCTAAGCACTAGAAAGTAAGTTTATATACATTGGATGATTTGGAGTTAATCACTATAATAAAGAACTTCCCCAAACAAATCAATGCTATATACCTCGACCCTTTTCACTCTCTTAGACCACCATGTCTTGAGACTGGACCAGCAAATTCAATCGATCAACCATATCCACAACCGTATGACTATTTGGGTCACTGTTGTTTAACCTCGATATCACCTGGGCAACATAACTCCATCACACCCATGTGTCGAGCAAACAAATATACAAAAACTAACTGGCTATGGCTTCAAATGAAAATAATGAAACCCAACAAATCTGCTGGCGCTTAGAGGAGTGCTTCCTGGTAGATGTGATTCTTGTGTACAGTGCACAACTTCTTAAGCTTAGACGCTAGTGTAAAGTCTTAAGTGAAAAAAATGTTGTGAGTTTGGCGTGAACAATAAAACAAATGCGGAGGAAGGATGTGTTGTAAATTACGAGATTCCACTGAAAAAGCGTAAACCTGCGCAATAATCCACAAGAAAACGTAACGTAAATGCTTGATCCTGCTAGAAACCAAACACCAAATCTCCAGGTACGAAAAGTAATTAATTCACAGTAAAGCGTAAGTCACTTCAAATGCACACGTGCTAGCGTTCACTTGACTAGATGCGTTTCCCCGGGAGTGCAGTGCCTGTCGTCTGTTAGTACGACGGCGCTGACTCCTATCCGAAGTGTTTTTTAGGCGTAAAAGTAAAAGTGATATATATTTTATAGTATTAAAAGTTGTCCTATCGAAATTACTCTTAACCTATATTAGACTATACAAAATATGCACTATGACGGTCACGCACAAATTTCATCCATTTCATGGTTCATCAAAAGGGTGCAAATTCAACACTCCTTCCGTTACCGCTATCGCTGCATGTGTCGAATAGTCTTCCAATGCAACCATCATAAAACCATATGTAAATCGAAAATATATCCATGTTCATTTTCATTCGAAAATTACTTCAAACTAATCTGTCCTCTGAGCTCGTCAATTCGAGGTGCAGCAAGATTTTTTGTCAAAAGGTCCGCAATCATGTCCACGGTTCCAACATGTTCAGGGTGTACTCTTCCCTTTTGAACGTAATCTTTTAAAAACTTGAGTTTAACGTCGACATGTTTTGTGCTTGCAGCACTCACTTCATTTTGTAGTTGCTTTATGGCAGCCATGTTGTCGATTTTTAGGACGATCGGTGTTTTTGCACGCACACCGATCTCCTCGAAAATTTCTCGTAGACCCAGCACTTCTTTTCCACCTTCCGCTGCGGCCACAAATTCTGCTTCAGCTGTAGATAATGCAACAGTGCTTTGTTTCTTGCACTTCCAGCCAGCAATTATTCCGTTCACGAAAACCACACTTGCACTGACACTCTTCCGATCCACCTTGTCGGCTGCGAAATCAGCATCGCTATAGCCGACAATGCGCAACGGCAGATGACTTCCACTGTCGTGACTCAGGTGCAATTTCAAATCTTTTGTACCCTTTAGGTACCTTGCAATTCTTTTCGCAATTTTATAATCCACCAGTGTCGGGGCGTGCGTACGCCGAGTAGCCCTGTGCACTGCGAACGAAATGTCCGGTCGTGTGCACCGGGATATCCACAATAAACTGCCGACCAATGACTGAAATTTTTTTATGCAGGGCAGATCTCCACCTGCCTTCACAGGTAACAATTCATCCAAATTTTCGTCCATATCTGCTTCTGCAATTGGAGTCCGTACTGTGTTCGCTTCTTGCAGGCCGTGCTTCAGCAACATTTCGTCGATTGTAACCTCTTGGTCAACGGTGTAACCGATGCTCGGACCACCCCCCACACGTATTCCCAAAAATTTCTCCACATTTCCAAGGTTTTTTAATTCCAGAGTTTTCATTTCGTCAAAAAAATTTTCAATCAGATCTTCGCAGGTCGCCGTGACGAGTAAATCGTCAACGTACACACCAACCAGTGTTTTACCATCGTCAGAGACCCGTATAAAAATACACGTGTCGGTCAAACCACTGCACGAAACCAATCTTAACCATAGTTTCTCGTAAGTGTTCATACCACAGCCTACCAGCCTGTTTTAGGCCGTATAGGTTCTTCTTTAATTTTAGCACCAAGTCTTTCTGTGTCTCTACTCCGAAAACTTTCAAATTTTCTTCCGAAACTTCCATTCCTTGAGGAATTCGTAAATGTCTCTCATACCCAGTTTCGGTGCCTGCTTTGGGATATGCACTTGGTACATCCCAAAGCAGGCACCTTCCACACCAATGACATGATAAGTATTACTTTCATGTTATTCAACTCCATCACCGTTGAGAAAGTGAACAAGTAATCCTCACCAAGCACTTGTTTGTCGCCTCGCGCAACCAACCGAGCCTTGTAACGCTCCACCGTCCCGTCAGATTTAAGTTTGGTCTTATAGACCCATTTCGTTGGTAGAGGGTTTTTCCCCTCCACCCTTTTCATCAGACTCCACGTTCCAAGATCGGTCAGTGCTTGTAGCTCTGCCCGTTCTGCCTCCGCCCACTTTTCAGACTGCTTCGAAGCATGTGCTTCCTGAAAAGTCTTTGGGTCGGGTGTGGCTGCGAAATTTCCACTCGTTTTACCTTTCGTACTCGTAACAGCGAAAGCAAACAATACATTTTCTTCCGGCGCCGCGGTAGCGCTTCCAGTTTCGGTTTGAATTGCATCTTGAGTCGATGTACGCTCCGAAACTCCTTCCAATGACAATCCCTTTTCCTTTGACTTCTTGAGGTTTTTCAACCTTTTCTCTTCTTCCGCAGCGGCAGCCTTTGCGGTTTTTTTCACGCTCCTAGCCGATTTCCGGGCTTTAGGCTTGTTTTCACATTGTTTAGCGTCCCCCTTTTTCTTCTTGGCTGACAACTTGACTGCAACCGGCTCTGCTGCTTGGCGTTCGTTCATTTCACCATTTGTAGCGTCATCCGTTTCCAAATTCCTTGCAATCTGGTTATTAGACTTCTCATCGAGAGTATCAATGTTTGTAACGTGTCGGGTGGTTGTCACCACCCGATCTTTCAGCAAGAGAACCTTGTTCCCCTTCGTTTGATCGTTTTTCCCGAGGATAAGGGCACGCTCCGCATGTTTGCCAAGTGATTTATTTTTTGGACAAACCATGCATGGGGATCCAAAAACCACAATGTCACTGACATTCACTTGTTTTTTTCGTTAACACCTGTGTATAGGTGGCGCCCTGCCTGGGTTAGCCCTGGTCGGACTGCGGTTGAGTATGTACGTCGCATACTCAGCCGCTTCCGTCCAATACATTAGTGGCACGCCCGACCCGAAAATCATACACCGGACCATGTTAAAAATGTGGTGAAGCGACTTATAAAATAATGCAAGGTACTTTCCAAAGGGCGCATTCGGATTGGTGGAAATAAGGGCCAAGGGTGTAGGCGCCGGATAGTCGCCGCCGAGGAAGTCTACAAGCGGCCAGGTGGCGCCAAGCTGGAAATCGGACCGGCGGGCCTGACAAAGGGGCGTGGATAATCGGACAGGCAGGCAGAGCAGACGGGAGGACTATGGATGTCTGACGGCCGAGGCGCGGATAGCGGACGGCCAAGATGGCGGACTGTTCGTAAGGATGGAGAGAAGGGAGCCTGATAGAAGAGGATTGTTCTAGTGGAAGGAGTAGGCACCTGGATCGTAGGAGAGGCTGCCAAGGGATTGCTAGCGTCAGCGGCAGAGAGGCGCGGATGGGTGGCTATCCGGCCGAGCCGGCCGGGTACAATGTACCATTCGGACTGGTACCATATGGGTTCGGTGTACCGGCCGGGTTGGTACCATTTGGGGTTGGTGTACCGGCCGGGACCGGTACACAAAGTCGGAGTTAGCCGGGTTGCGTTGGGTAAGGTACATGACTGGTCAGCCGTGTTATTTGAGGTAGGTTACACAAAGGGAGTATTGGACATAGGATAAATCAGTATACGTTTCGCTTTCTTAGACGCAAGTCGCTTTTATTGGTTCACGGCAGAGGGCTAACAAGGTCCCCTCTTGCTGTTATTGGTTTGCCCGGGGAAGGTTAAGTTAACCCACCGGAAGTCCCCTGACCGGGAGTCGCGGCGACTTCGTATACTCACCTCAAGTCGCCCGTGTTTTGAACACGGTATTAAGTATTGGGAAGTGGTGACATTTTGGCCTTCTGTGGAAGAGTGTGGAGTTGTATCTGCCTCATATACACATTTGGATTCGCCCTTCATTGTTATTGGTTTAGCTGGCCGATTGATTATTCTCGGTCCAGCCGGCACTATACAAACTTCAAGTGTCTTATTGGTTTAGCTGGCCGATCGACTATTCTCGGCCCAGCCGGCACTATACAAAGTTCAAGTGTATTGCCAGACGAGCTCCCCGGTGACGATTTCCGCCCAGGAGCTACCCCTAGTCCTACACCTCATCTCCCTATTGGACGGATTTACACTTTTCGCCCTAGGGTCCACCAGGAGAGCTAACCACCCAGTACTGACGGGTACACAAGGTGAGCTTTCAACATGCAACATTCGAGCAGTCGCGATCAAGCGGATGGAAGCGACCGATCCAGCCGGCCTCAAGCCGGATCGGATCATGACTCGGATGGACGGAGTACCCCCTCCGGTAGTCAGTCGTCTGGGACCCCCGTGGGTGTTCGCGTCTCAGGAAGATTTTCTGAGAGCGACTACACCACAATGGTGCGCGTGCCCGGATCTCTTGGTGACCCTGGATATCACCGCGAGTCCCTAGCGGGCGAAAGACCTAAACCTGTCAAATTTGTTGACGATGTTGTGTCGGGTGCATTGGGGGAAGGCATATCGCCCCCAATGCTGCTGAAGATGGAAGGATGCGATGGTCGCCTCGGATTGGGGGAGTTCGAGGTTGACATTAAAGAAGAAGTTACTCCCCTAGAGGCTCCGCCGGGGGCGGATTACGGTACTACTTACTGCAGTGCCGGCCGCTACACGGATGGAGCCGGATCGGACTATGGTGCAAGTCGCCATAGTCCGAGGAAGGATCATGGTTCCGACCATGATCCTAACGAACAAATGCATATTATGGATATAAAAGAAAAAATCAAGGAAGAAAAAGCGGAAGTCGGATACGACCGGAGTGGGAAGCCGGCCGGATCGGGACCAAGTCGCGATCTGGCCCCCCTACCCCTAAAGAAACCGGATTGGCAGGAATTGGATTATCCGACCCACAAAGACAAACCGCGTTTCGAAGAGGAAGAAGAGAAGCAGGACGGCCTATCGACGGATATAGACTTGGAGCGTGCTTTCCATCTTCACGAGTTGGGGCAATTCTTGCGGACGGATAAGGTGCTGAAAATAACACGGCCGAAGATCATAGGCGGATTGAAAGGTCCCGTCTCTCCCCCAACTCTCTCAGACGGCCACGTGTCCCTTATTAGAGGACTATTCGACCAACTCAAACAAGCCGGCATTAACACCGGCGTGTTTGATCCGAACGAGTTGTTTGATCTGAAGATGGACAAGTTGAAGGAGGCGTCCAGCGCCCTGCACGACCACTTGGTACCGCTAGTGGGTTGCTCGCCGCCGTCGAAAAAGATGACAGCTACGACTGGAGTGGCGCCGTCCACGCCGCCGGCGACAAGCAAACCAGCCGGGATACACTCGGGCTCTTCGCAGTACGAGTCTGCCCCTTCGGAAGCAGACTCATCTGATTCATCAGTGGGTATCACCCGCATGACGCTTGGCCCAAGGGGAGCAGCGCGTGTGGCGACAGCCATGAGACTTGGAGGACGTGAGGATCCGGGTACGCCCGAGCGGAAGAACGCCGGCCAGTACAGCGTACAGGCCTGGCGGACAGCGACGGCGGATCCAGAACCGAAGGAGGAAGACGAAGACGCGGATGGGCAGATTAAGAAGGAATGCCAATCTGGCAGCCCGGCTGCCCCTCATGCCGCCCCTCAAGTCGCCCCTCAAGCCGCCCCTCAAGTCGCTCCTCAGGTGCCGGATCACCTGCAAAACATGTTCTCGGCGATGATGGAGCGATACTTGGAAGAGCAACGTCGGCTGAGCGCCAGCCGCGGCAGTCCGAAGTCACCGGACCAGCCTGCTCGTCGTGGAACACAGGCCCCCGGACCAGTCCAGTACTATGCGAGGGAGCCGAGTGATGAAGACATGGAGTCGGTGCAGTCCAAGCAAAGTGAACCCCATGCCGCCCCGCCGAGCCGCCAGACAGGTCGCCGGACCGGACGTCGGCCCACGAACAGGAAGCTGTCTCTCAGCGACGTGGATATGGAATCCGTCAGGTCGGCCAAGTACCATTACGATCCGGATGACTTGGATCTGGGGATGGCCCGCCGAGCCCATATGGCCTCGGCCCAAGCGTTTGACGCGGATTCGGGAGCGATCACGAGGGTGCGAATGTCGGCCACGTCCGAGCTGAAAGACTTCACCGGACGCGACACGGACGAGGACCAGGCCCGAGGATGGTTGAGCAAGACGAAGTCGGCATTTCTCAGAGACCGGACGTCGGACTATGAGAAATGCCTGATCTTCGGGGATTTGATGAAGGGACCAGCGAAACACTGGATCCAACAGCTCAGCCGGGAAACCCGAGGAAATTGGAGGGGATTGGCCGGTGCGTTCGAGGAACAATACTGCGGAGCTGGAATGTCAGCGGCGCGACAATATTTTCACACCAAGAAGCGAGCGGATGAGACCCCCCTGGAGTATCTCCATCGCTTAAATGTCGCTGGCATGAGAGCGGATATTCCCGTTAAAGAAGATGCCAGCCGGTCGGAAGCCGCCCGTGAACACGTGGAACTTTTCATCAGCACGTTGGACGATCGGGAGCTGGCAGACCAGCTGGCGTTACTGCGGTTGAAGAATACGACGGAGCTGGAATTGACGTTGCGCACGTACCTAAGGGCGAAGAAGCGAGGCCCCAAGGCGGCAGTCGGAACCGGCCGTTTCAAGTCCCGATTTAACGCGGATCAAGGAGGCCGGCCGCCATCTACCAGGACGGCCCGAGCCGTCCGCATGGTCGCCCGAGAGTCAGACGCGACCAGCTCGGAAGAGGAGTATCAGCGATCTGGGGGCGAGTCTGAGGAGGAACAGTATCGGTACCTTTTCTCGGCAGAAGCCAGTCAGCCGTCCAGGCTGCCAGCCGGTTCCGGTCAGTCGAAGAGTTTTCCGGCTCGAGCTGACCAGGATTACCCCAAGCGCAAGTGCACCCACTGTGGGTCCATCAAGCATGACGACCGGAGCTGCTGGAAGCGGCTGACGTGCAAGAAGTGCGAGAGGAAGGGACACCCGGCGGAACACTGTCTGTTCACGTGTAAGGCTTGCGGGGAGGTGCATGAGGCGGGACTGTGCCCAATGGAAGAATTCTACAACCTGTTGAAGAAGTGGTACGTCCCGACCAAGCATGCTGGAATGTTGCCGCCCGGAGCGGAAAAGATGTTAAACTAGATCGCTCGCCAGGTTGGAATCTGGTTCGAGCCGAGCGGTCTAGTGTTAGTATCTATGCATATGTCGGTAAAGAGGATAATCAAGAAGCAAAGCAAAGGATAACCGACAATACATGTAAGTTTGACGATTACGTCACCCGGTCCCCGGCCGGTACGGCTGACCCCTTCCTGGTGAGCAGTATACGGACGGATGAGTATTCCCGGTCTGAAGTGCGAATGGAATTGAACTTGTTACCTGGCGAGTCGCGAGGTTATTGGAAGTATCACTCGCCGGATAAATGGTTCAAGCAGGCCAAGGCGGATGGAAAAATCAATAACCAGAAAGCTACCATGCTGTTCGACTCTGGCGCAGAAGTGTCTATCGTAGACACCACCTTTGCTCGTAAGGTGGGGTGTGAGATAGACGAGACGAAGCGGCAGGAATGTATAGGCATTGGAGAAAGTTCGTACATGACCCAAGGAAGGACAAGAGTCAAGATTACGTTAGCTGGGTCGTTGGTATATTACTTTACCGCCTGGGTAGGCAAGCTGCCGGGCAGGATGCAATTTTGGGCATGGATTTTATGGTCCCGGCCGGTATACGGCTGGACTTATCGCATGGAACATTGACGTTGCCGGACGAGGTACAGATCCAGCTGGCCGGCCGGCGGCCCTTATATGGCGCCCACGTCCAGTTCCTCAAGCTAGGTCAGTTTGTAACGGTGCCAGTGGGAAAGGCGGTGGAAGTAATGTTACGGCCACACGACCGACGGAGTAAGTTATGGCTGACAAGGGGCGAGTGCTGGGTACCATCGTTCGTTAAAGGGGGTGGTCATCTCAACTTCATAAGCGTGACCAACATCTCTGAAAAGCCCCTCACCTTGCATGAAGATGTGATTATTGGAATGTGGCTGGCCGAGGATAAAGTGCCCCGCCGGCCGGGCTATGTCACTATTGGCTCAAGACGCTATATCGAGTGGCAAAACCTGGCTTTTCAGGCAACCACCGATCTGGTCAGCGAAGAGGAAGAATTAGAAGAGGACCAGACTCCGATGGTGGATAAACCCGAGTACCGGACCCCTTCTAAAATATTGACGCGGAGCCGGCCGTCGCCGGATCCGGCTGAATGTATTGACCGAAGCTACGCCCCGATCGCGGAACTGGTTTTGCCCACTCAGAGGGAGACGGACGAACGACAGAGTCGGGAGAAAGGACCAAGCAGAGTTGCATATGCGGTCAGCCCTGATGACAGTTGTGACGACCGAAGTGAAAGCGGATCGGCCCAGCCGGCCGAGCAGAATTCGGAAATAGCCGAAGGCGGATCGGCCCAGCCGGCCGACCAAGATCCCGAAGCAGCCGAAGCCGATCAAGTCTGCATTCATGAAGGGGGCGAGCTATACGTTGAAGGCATGGAAGAGCAGATGGCGGTGCTACCTGAGGTGACCCCCTGCCCCCCAGCGGTCACTATCGACGATCTACAAGTGGGAGACCCGGATGTGAACACCCCGGAGGAGATCAGCAGATTGAAGGATATTATATGGAAAAGACGACATCTGTTGATCGGACCAGGGAACGCACTTCCTCCGGCCGCCCATGGGGCGGTATGTGATATTGATGTGGGAGGCGCCAAGCCGGTCGCACAGAGATGCCGAAGAGTCGCCCCCCAGTATCGGGAAAAGCTGTCAGAGCTTATCAAGGGTTTGCTGGCCACCAAGATAATTCAGCCGTCCACCTCGCCATGGGCTTCGCCCATTGTAATTATTATCAAGAAGAATGGGGTGGATATAAGGTTGTGTATTGACTACCGGCTGGTGAACCGGCTGACTAAGCTGATGGTTTACCCGATGCCGCTGATAAACGACTTGTTGGAGGACTTGGATAAAGTTTTGTGGTATTGCTCATTGGACATGGCCAGTGGATTCTGGGTGGTCTCTATGACCGATCGTGCACGGGAGATCTCTGCATTCGTGACGCCTTTCGGGTTGTTCGAGTGGAACCGGATGCCGTTCGGTCTGAAGAATGCCCCGCAGATTTATCAACGGTTGATAGATAACGCGCTGTACGGACACTTCAAGATCAAGGCGGAGCAAGATCCGGCTCTGGTCGGGGATGTGTTCGCCGAAGGTGACCCGGACCCCGACCCAAAACCTTCAGTTTTGGGGCGGCGGTCTTACATTGATGACATTCTCGTTACGGCAACTACCTGGGATTTACTGTGTGACAAAGTGGAGAAGTTGATGATTACGTGTGAAAAGTGGAATCTTTCGATTAGTGTGGTTAAGAGTTTCTGGGGAAAGACTAAGGTGGCCTATCTGGGTCATCAAGTGTCGATTGCCGGATTGGAGGCTAACCCGAAGGATTTGGAGTCCTTGAGTAATCTGCCTTTCCCACGATCCCTAAAGGCTATGCAATCCTTTTTGGGGAGCCTGAATTATTACAGTCGGTTCATCGAGGATTTTGCAGTCTATGCGGCGGTCTTGTATGAGTTGCGGGAGGTGGATTACCATAAGCTGAGAGAGCAGGATAGGCAAGCGGAGACGCAAGCCGGGCCGGCAATTTCAGCCAATGAGGAAGCGCCCTTTTCGGTAATTTCAGCCAATGAGGAAGCGCCCTTTTCGGTTATTTCAGCCAATGGGGAAGCGCCCTTCTCGAGTATTTCAGCCAATGGGGAAGCGCCCTTATCTGCCCAGGCAAGCGACCGATCGCCGGACCCCGGCGCGGCCGGCCCGGACGACCACATGACCCGAGCGATGGTGGCTTTTGGCATGTTAAAGGCGAAGATGGCGACCACACCGGTCCTGAAACATTTCGATGTTAATAAGACTCCGGTGGTCATCATCTACGCTAACAAGTGGGCCATCTCGGCCGCTCTCGTGCAAGATCATGATGGAGTGTACTGTCCCGTGACCTTCACCAGCCGGACCTTAAAAGTTAATGAAGTTAATTATGGGTTGGTGGATAAGGAAGTTCTGGCTCTATTACGGATCTTGGATGTGTGTTATACTATGCTGGTGTCTCGGACTATCAAGGTACTATCCAGACGGTCGACCCTATCATGGCTCCTGACGGCGAATGGGATTGATGGCCGGCTGGGGAGATGGGCGGCTCTGTTGTCTCAGTGCTCCCTCGAAGGTTTTAAGTGTACTAAAGGGGAAGAGGAAATACTGGGCACATTGGCTGCCAGCATTACTCCCAGGGCGGAAGTGGAGGAAGCACTGATAGCGATCGCACCTCGGAAGCAGCCTCGACAAACTATCGTATTGCCGCCGCCAACAGTGGGACCCACGGAGGAACTAATGGTGTTGAGTTTCGATGGGTCGGCGAGTGTAAAGAAAGGGGTCGGGGCCTATAGTGCCATTTTGTGAAAGCTGCCCGAATGGAAGGCGATCGCGGCCGCCTCGGATTTCACGCCTGGCATCACGGTGAACGAAGCGGAGTATAGAGGACTGCTGCTTTCTCTAGATCTGTTGGCTGGCCGGACACAGGGGCGGATCATCATATGCGGTGATTCCAACCTAGTGATCCGGCAAATCACCGGAGAGATAGATTGTCAAGGCGCCGCGGCTGAGACTGTTAAATGATCGGGTTATGTCCGCCTTGCGGAGGTGGCCGGAGCACGAATTGCTACACGTCAAACGAGACTGGAATAACAGCGCAGACCATCTGGTCACCTTGGCCATGCGAGATCAGACCGGACTCACCGTTTCGGATCCAGGATTGTTGGACGAATTGGGGGAGATGAACAAACTATCGGAGATAATCAAACCGGCCGCTAGAGACGAGGGTCCCTCGCCCGAATCCAGCCGTCCCGTGGGAGAGGAATATAGCGACCGCGACTGGGAACAGGGCGTCCGCGCCCGATCGGGCCAAGAAGTGCCCTGCAGCAATAAAAGGTCCCTCTAGGCGGAACCCCGAGCAGGCCTGGCGAGACTGACCACGGTTGGTAGTCAACAGTGAATGTTTGGTGTGGGAACGGAAGAAGAACAGATGGATATTTTTGCGATCTCCACCCCGCTGGCAGGCGAGTCGTCGTCCACGAGAACATGGCGGCAGACGTTGGCCTTGTCAATTTGCAAGACTGGAGGTGAATCAAGACAATGTTAGTATTGGTGAGCATGCTTGCTGGCCAGTGTGGAGACCGACCAAGTTATGGAGATATTATGAAGAGGTGGGATGACGTACCAAAGCGAGGCATGGATGGGCGGTATCGGGTCAAGTGAGTTCGGGTGAGATAGTGTCCCGA